>JAQGAF010003421.1:0-17726 GCA_034687865.1 Kryphioiulus occultus
ATATCTGTTTTCTACGAAAAAACATTATCAACAGAAAATTAGCATGGGGGGATTGGCTTGTGGCGCCAAATGTGACCGTCCCCCGCCACCTTAAGAGAAAAAATGTGCTTAATGGTGACCTGATGAAATACACAAATTATATAAATAAATGGAAAAAAGGAGAGCCCTTTAAAAGAAACCACATTAAATTCCAAAATCACATTTCCTTAGAGCATTTTGAGGTGGAGCACATAACAGCTCCATGTGTTCTGGAGGTTTATTTTTTTCATTTCTTTAGCATTAAAATATTACGCTCAAAATAAATTTTAATTGTTTTAGACTACATTTTCGGAGCATTCAGGGTTCATCATATGTGGTCTATATTTGTGGCAAGGATTGTGACCTACATTAAATTCTCATACTTAGAACACATTGGGAACACATTTCAAGAGCATGAGGTCACTTAACAGATCACATAACATGCTTTGATATGATCTATATTTGTGGCAAATTGTGATCTAAAAATGCATGCTGAGGTGACTTTTCGGTTTACAGTGTGGGTGTTTACTTTTTTGGATTAAATTCCAGTTTTTTTAAGAAATTCCAGTTTTTTTCTGAAATTCCATTTGTAGACTTACAGTGAGTAGTCGATTATTCTTCATTATGGGACTACACTGGATGGTCGAAGGAATAATGTGGATGATTCAAAACGATATCTATTTTGCCTACTGGTACATCTCCAGTGTCGTAATTGCATTAGAGGGCGTATTGAGTTTCGCAGAAATTTTGAGCAGAAAAGATGCAATTCCTGGAATTCTTGAAGCCTTTTGGAAGCTGAAGGGGATGATGCCGTGAAGTTCTTTCTTAAGAGAAATTTCAGAAAATCACAATCGAGATGTAAACACCATATTATTAATTAAACAATGTTTCTCAGTCTGATAATTAATGAAATCTAAACGCTTCGTCCACCTGTTTTGCCATTATTTGTGCATGGTAGTTTTTTACATATACGCGTTAGTTGCTCATTTTTATTCGATAGTCTCTTGATCGAAGTAATTTCAAAAACTATGTATGTATTTTCACTGTCATTATTTTACATCCGGTCAACATCTGCCTTAGCCTGGCTAATCGTTGCTTCATTCGACTTATGGTATTCATTTTCCAATTCGAATATATCCATAAAAGGTTGTACATGTTGTTTCAGAACGAATGCCCCAAACATATTTTTATATTACAATATTTTCGTTTGGACAGTTTCGCTTTTGGTATGCATATTGGTGAACATCATCGTGAAACTTAACAACGAGGACTTGCTAATGGATTTGCTCGCCAAAGACTATTACTGGGAAATTATTCCTCGTATTGGATTTAACACGGTAGCAGTTGCCATCAATTCAGTGTTTTACTTTTTAACATTTTCTATTATATGCGAAGGCGGAAAGGGGACAAATATCGTAAACCAGCACAGAAGAAATGAGTTGTAAGTACATCGAATAGTTTCTCGAACCACTAACTTTGTTTTTTTTTGCCTGCTAACAGATCTTGTTTTTCAGATTTATAATCAGTTTACGGTTATTCTTCATTATGGGGCTACACTGGCTGGTCGAAGTGATAACATTTAGGAGTGTAAACCACGTTTACTTTATTTATTATGAAATCGCCGGAATTATAGTTGGGTTACAAGGAGCAGCTTGTCTGGTAGAAATTTTGTTAAGAAAAAATGGTTGTTCGCAAGTTTGCGAGGCATTAAAAAACTTATGACCAAATTGATCAACGCAAAATCTTTCATGAATAAATAAAATTTGGAAATCAAACACGAATTGAAGACTTTCTGCCAATATTTTACACTATATTGCCAACCTGCTCGAGCACAGTGTTAGTGTCACTAGAATTCAGGTGTTGTACAAGTTTTCGATTGTAGAACATCCACAATCATTCTTGGAAGACTTTCAATTAGATTGTGAAACGTGCCAAAATCTTAGGTCTGTCCTCACTACTGTACAGAAGACACGTTTCAAAAGCGACAACTAGCCACGACCTTACTGCTTTAGAAACAACGAAAAACTGTACACAAGCAGGTGTCAGATAACTTTTGGCAATATATTGTACATGTATCTACAGCCACAATTCACCTCGTATAACAGACTACACTGGAGTGTCAACCTGCATGTACATGCACAGGGGTTTACAAAAAATAATGGTACAATTTTGATCGTTAATTACCCATATTAAAAGATGCTTTATATATTTATACATACATTTGAATTTAAAAAACGTATTCCTGAATGCATCTCTACATGAAAATGTATTTTTAAATATATGTCAAATATATTTAAATAAGATCATCAAATGCATTTATAAATACCAAACCATTGAATGAATTGGTACATTGAATTTTACAAACGTTCACTGGTTAATATGAAATACTCTTAAAAATACAATGCAAATGTGCTCTCAATAATTATTTGCTTATTACTTTAATTAACATCTTAAATTACGCATTTGGATCGAGACATGAATATAAAGACAAAACAATTGTAAATCAGGGTGTCTACTAATTTCTGAAAACGAAATTTCCAGAGTTTTCCAAGTTTAAAATAAGATTCCCTGAGTTTTCAAGGTAAGAAGACACCATGTAAGTATTTTTTAGTAATAAATGTGGTACATTTTCAAGTGTTTTGTTTTTTTGTATCATTTATATAAAGATATCCAGGAAATCATATACAAAAAGAATTCATGTATAATGAAATATATTTGTGAATGCATTTCCAATATATTTACATATATTCTAAAATGCATGCCATTCGACGTTGGAATTCTCTTCCAAAGATAGCCTTATGTTTTAAGAAATTCAATTTGACAATGATGTCTCGGTGGTATACTCACCGAATCTTAATTTGTGTTGATGGACTACACCCCCCTACCACATGGTATTAAATTACTGATAGTAGGGTACTGAGTTGAATTGAATTGAATACATTTAAACTGCATTTTTTCCATATGGGTACTTAAAAACTAAACTGTATTTCGTTTTAATTATGTTTGCATCGTAAGCCATACTTATGTAATCTTCATGTGCACAACATGAAACATGTAAAGAACGCGTTTTTTACAAACATGAGCTGTAGATATAGCATATGTACTATTGTAATTGCATTACACCAATCCACACTCGATCGGGTGTGGACTCCATGGAGTACAGCATATATACTAGTACTTCATTAGATAATCATTTTAATAATGGGAAAACACCGAAAATGCGTTGCTTGATCTCTCCTAAACAATGTACTCGGAATTAAATTGCGAAAGATTGGAACGTCACACAGACCTTGGCAACAATCCCAAATGTAGCAATCAAGTAAACAGCTTCGTAAGCACAAAGCAAATAGCAAATGAGCGGCAATTACATAAGTACAACCCTCACAAAAGCACAATTCACATGTTATTCATGCTTTGCCATTAGCATTTGTAAAACGCTTCGCAAAATGGATAGCGTTCTCTACACAAGATGCGCGATTATAACTTTCTTAGTGATGTCGACAACGTGTTTTGTAAGCACTGCATACAATCTGACAAAAGTCACAAAACACGTCGTAAGTAAGTCACAAGTTCTGATATCGTCCAACGATACATCAGCACTTCTGGTCAACCTGCCAAACTGCATGAATGTGACCATCAAGAAGGAGGTGCCATTGTACTTGCAAGCTGGTTTGTTTCTTGCCCAGTATGAATCAGTCAATGTTTGCATTCCTCTATCTCCTCAATTGTTCCAATGCACCTTGAAGCGGACTTTACCAGGGCACTACAAGATCGACAACTACACCTTAATCATCAAGCACTCACGATATGCCTCACTAGGCGATTATTACGTGGACAAAGATGGTAGCGTCATTTCGTGCGACACATCCATTGACGTCAGAAGTCAGGATAAAAGCCGTTGCTACAACATGCAGTTACATCCGAGGCAATACCAGATGCTAAGCAACGGCAGTTTGTATCTGACGGACATTCAGATCGTCATTAACAGACCACAACTCGGAGTATCAAATGGTTCTATACAGACATTATGCTACCCACTGACCATTCCATTTTTAAACTGCCCACAAACGCGGTTATTGCACATCAAGCAATCTGACACCATCATTGATTCCAGTTACAAACTAACTTCTCAGTATCAGCAAGTTAGTTACAAACTAGGTGAATACCTGATTCACAATTCATCTAACGACGTTGTGGTTTGCATCAGTCGAAATGCACGTCCGAGAGCACCGTTGGTGTCCACGGTACACATCGTGTTTTACGGCATTTCTGTTTTCGCGTTATTTTTAACGTTGTTATGTCAGTACTTGACATCAAAGTCTGGTTGCCACGACAAATGCCTTTGCAGTCATGCCTGCAGCCTGGTAGGGTACTTTTTAGTTTTGATCACGATTCAGTATCTCCAGTATGAAATCAGTCACGCAGCATGTTATATATTGTTCATCATGCACTATTTGTCGGCAATGAGCACCTATTTCTGGATCTGTATTTCTGCTTTCGATGTGTGGAGATACTTCGGTAAAATGCATCAGAAAATTGCCCACCACAGAACAAGTGGTGAAAACAGGCGTTTTTTGTGCTACAAGGCGTTAGTGTGGTGTGCGTGTACCATTTTGTGCAGTGCCGTAATAACAGTTGATCAGTTTGAAGTCATACAGGAGGCCCTGTCCATGAAGCCAAACATCTGGAACTTTTGCTGGTTCCAAGATGGCATGTCAACGTGGATTTTCTACTACGGCATTCTCATTCTGCTGATGTGTCTGAACATCGTGTTTTTGATTGGGACAATCTGCAACATTTGCGGACACACCAAGTACACGAGGCTGGTGAGACAGCGAAAGATACACCTGTAAGTAAATAGTCTTAACCTGTTGAGTGTAGATGTTGTCTTAACAAATAGATGCACACCGGGTTTTATTAGGTGCACTGACAAAATGTATGTACCAGGTGGAAAAATTCTCCATACGGAGGACAAAATTACCATTATCGCACTTAGACCCAAAGCTAGTTTAAATATTAACTAGCGATGTATGGGTGGGGGGCACATGTTATTAACTACAGCCCAAACCAGTATTTGAGCAGTATTTTTCCAACCTTAACACCAAAAAAAGTACAATGGCCAGAATGTGATAAAAAAGTAAAACGATAAAAATGGGATAAAAATGTAAATTGAACAAAATGGGATAAAAAAGTAGACATTCGAATAAATAATATTTCCTTATAAAAACTGACGTGGAAAGCAAAGTGAGGATTATTTGAAGAAAATGTCTACCAATGTAGGATGCATATGAGCATGACACCATGTTTATCCACTGGTGGAAATTATTAATCGTATATCTGTTTGCGTTTGGTGTATTACATGGTTCATACCAAAATTTGCAACTCAATTTCCCTGACTTTCCCAGACCAAATCTGATTAATTTAACTGACTTTTCAAATAAAAACTATCACAAGTATTTAAAATTTACTTTATGATGACAAGCCAAATCTTCAATTGAATTTCCCTAACTTTTCCAGGTTTACAGACACTTTTTGTAGGAAACGTCTAAGGCGAAAGTCTTTTTTTTTAATAAAAATAATTAATTTAGGTGAATTTTTCATAATAAAATTAACGATAATGGTAAGAAATGGTAATGAAAACGTTATATGCGAAATTTTTAGAAAAAGTAGATCACAAATGCAGCTTTTCTAATGCTTTTCATGATATATTTATCCCAATCAAAATAGTTGTGCTCCAACGTATTTCCAGACATTATGAATTTCCCTGACGGTATGAATCCTGTATTAGTTACATACAACTCTAAACAGTCATCCATGACAAGACAGGGTTCTCACTCAAATTTTTCAACTTCCCTGACTTATCCAGGTTTTTGGACAAATTTCCCTGACTTTTGCATGAAAATTTGAATTCTCATCATTAGTTATTGAATAAAAACATTTTTTATTCGAATGACATTAATTTGTATCACATTCCTAATGAATTGTTCTTTTTGGTCCAAGTGCCTCCATGTTATGGCCTCCATGTGGAGACTTTTTCCAACCGATATATCAATGTTGTTTTTTTTTCATTTCAGATTGAAGATTTGCGCCAAGCTTTTTATAATCATGGGCATTTGCTGGGTGATTAGAGCTGTCATGTATTCAATAAGACACAGCATATGCTTTAGCTACTGGCTTGTTTCGGAAGGTGTAACATGTTTGCAAGGCATCGCAATTTTCATAATCTACATCAGCAGCCGAGATGTTTACCGAACAATTTTCAGCTGCATGAGGAGGATCACCAATAATTAAGAAAAACGTGCATTTGGCATAATTTATTTCCTTTTTACGTTTTCTAGTTCTTACTCGCACTCTTACTTGAACAGAAATTCCACAACAATAAAAGATCCCCCAAATTAGTTGTCGATCCAATGTCAATACTTTATCACGCATTAAAATGAGATATGTATATACCATCATATCAGTGCAGGGTTCCCACTCAAATTCTAAAATCGATTTCCCTGACCTTTCAGAAATTTCCCTGACAACTTTTCAGAAATTTCCCTGACCCTTTTTATACGAAATTTCACACAACATTATACCACAAAAATAGTTCATGTATTAATTCACGCCATAAGCGAAATTTTGTGGAGATTTAGATCATAAGAAATGAATTTTAATAATTAGTAGCTAAATTAACAGTGAAGTAAATATAACGGGCAATTTTTGTGAAAAATACACACATTTCAACAATAATAAATATGTGTAGGCCTACTTTAGAAATTTTACGACATAGTAATACTACCAGAAAATTCTTAAGTAGTCTATATCTTGCCACACAACAATTTCTTTAGCAATAGTAATAATGTAGGATCGTGAAAGGTAACATTTTTAGAAACAAAATATTGAGAAATAATAATAAAGGGAATGCAGTGGCAACGTTTTTTAAAAAAAAATTCTATTCATAAATTTGCAAAAATTACGAAATTAACAGTGAAGTAAATACAACGGGCATTTTTTTGTGAAAAATAAAGTACTGGACTTCTGCAGACTTTAGAAATTTTATGAAATATTAAAACTACGAGAAAGGCCATAAGAAAGTTTAAAAAAACATGGCTTTAAATAGTCTATTTCTTGCCACACAAAAATGAGTTTAAAAAAAAATTCTACTCATAAATTTGCAAGTTTTTGTTAGTTTTGCAAAAATTTGTTAGTTTTTTTAGATTGCTTTTACAAAATTGTAAACTATCTTTATTACCTTGACATTCCCTGACATTTTCACGAATTTTGACGAATTCCCTGGCATTCCTTGACTTTTCCTGACTTTCCAGAAAGTGAGAACCTTGCAGTGACATATCTCATCAAAAGTTTAGTTTCAAGATACCGGATTGCCGCATTTATTTGTATGAATACCTATTTTTGCTACAGCCATTAAAACGAGCATAATTATTTTAATGACAACTGCTTTAATTTAATATAATAACCAGTTAATTAGCAGCCCAAGTATTACGAGGACTAATTTCCGGCATTGGAGTTAATGAGATGCTGCATGATAGACATGAACAACTTGTCACTACAGTCTTGATAACGTGACGAACGATAGCGTGTATAACATAAGTCTGATTGTTGGATTATCAATCGTTCAAAAGTGTGATTTAATAACCAGGAAACATGTATTTTGAGAAGCCAATTCACAGATGCAACCCATGTATGCAGAAAGGAGCAATAATAGCAATTGCTCTTAAAATATGTATTTTTGGAGCAAATTCATTTCAAGTCAAAGCAGCTACCATCAACCTCAACCAAGAAAGATCATACCAAAACGTGACTCGAATCCAAACATACGTGATGAAACATTACCCTGACTGTGCTAATGGAACTATTGGTAAGGTACTTCCAATGTACTTCACAAACAGTACACTCGCGAAGGAATCCATCTTTAGGTTATTCACCATCACGAGTCACAATGGCGAAATTGAAAACGTATGTCTTCCTCTATCACCTCAACTTATGACGTGCAATCTGAAACAATTTGAATCAAACCGTTATATCATTTCCAACCACACATTGATTGTAGATGCGCATCGGTTTGCTTCATTGGGTGATTACTTCATCGACCTTAATGGAGACGCATACTCGTGCGAAACTGCATTTGAGGTTAGCAACGACCACCACCGATGTCATTACTTGACATTAAACCATTCGGAGTTTCAAATATACCAGAATGGCACCTTAAGAGTCAATGCCGGGAACCACCTCATCGACAAATATCTTTACGAACAACATGGTGATTCAACAACAAAAGTATGTTATCCACTAAGCGTTGAATTTCTGACTTGCGATACATCATTAATACTGGATCTTCATCCAGAGGAATTTGTGTCAGAAGACGATGGCAAACTTTTTGTCCCAGAACTGCAGGATACATACGACTTGGGCGACTATCAACTTTCCAGAACAGAAGCCGGTAACATTTCCATGGCACAGATATGCGATCGTTCCGCATTCAAAATGCAACGTTTACCACTCCTACATGTCTCCCTGTACTGCACGTCAACATTGGCCTTACTTCTCACCTTATTTGGTCAACTGATGATACCAACTTCGTCATGTCACGAGAAGTGCATGTCGAGTTACATCGTAAGCTCGATGGTGTATTTCATCGTTTTAATTGCGAAATACAAGTTCATCTATATCAATCCACAAATATCAATGTCTGAACCGTTGTGCTTTTTCCTTTTTACCATTCATTACATTTCCTCCATGATGGCATACCTCTGGTTGAGCATTGCGACTTTCGATGTTTGGAAACACCTGAACGTTGCGCAACACGCCACTGAAAACGGAAATCGCAGGTTTCTTCAATACACCATTTTTGTTTGGGTCGTGTGTGGAATTTTATACTGTGTACTGATCGTACTAGTGCGACTACGTTTTGTAAAAAGCATGACAGACATGCATCCAGGAATGTGGCACAGATGCTGGTTTGAAGACAAAGTTTCGGCATGGATTTTTTATTATGGGATCCTAATTGCGTTGATGGCATTAAACCTCGTGTTCATATGCGACACAATTTGTCGCATACGCTCAATAACCAAGCAGACAAAACCCATGGTGATAAGACACCAAAAACTGCCAATGTAAATATAATCTCGCAACAAAGTACATTGAAACATGATGAGTTCAAGAGTTCAACTAATGTTTCCGTTTATTCTGTTGTTTTCAGAGTAAAAATTGCCATGAAGCTCTTCGTCATCACTGGAATTGTTTGGGTCTTCAAAGCTATTATTTGGTACATCGAATACCAAGTCTACCATCAATATATGGTAGAATTAGATCTTATTGAAAAAGGCGTAATCAGCCTGCAAGGAGTAGCCATATTCATTTTATACGTTTTCAGAGACGACATAAAAACGTCGCTTTCAGAACGCATAAGACGTTTAAAATTATGTGTCGTTAGTAATTGGTCAGCAAATAAACTATTAAACCATGTGTGCTCCCTATGCAGGATGCAAAAAGCAACGAATTAAAGGAAATGCTCATTTTGTACATACTGTACAGCATGTTGAAACCTTGTTTTTATAGAGATATCTAAATTTGACATGAAAAGTCAATCAGATACAGCCAAAAACATTTAGAAGCTTCAATCACGTCGAAAGTCTTTCAAAACGTTAATGAGAAAGAATATGTGTATTAAAATCGTATTTTGATAAATATTAATGCAAGAGGGTGGTAACTTGTGATATCTGGGGTACATTTTGGTTGAAATCCTACCGAACACTTCGAAATCCCACTGAACTCTTTGAAATCCCCCTGAAATCTTTGATGTCCCCACTGAAATCTTTCAAATCCCACTGACATCTTTGAAATTAAGCTGAAATCTTTGAAATCCCACTGAAATATTTGCAATCCCGCTGAAATATTTGAAATCCTTGAAATATTTGCAATCTCAATGAAATCATTGAAAATCCCACAGAAATCCTTCAAATTCGAGTGAAATCCTGGAAATGCCACGGAAATCCTTCACATTCCACTGAAATCCAGGACATCCGATGGAAATCCTTTAAATCTGTAATCTGGCGTATACAAGTTTTAAGAGTTGCCTCCCCTTCGTATTAATTTAATGAATGGAACAACCTTATGGATTTTTTAAAATTAATCACCAAAATATTAACGGGTACATTTCATCATTTGTTAATGTTTTAATAAAGGACTTTTTGATGAACATAAAAAGAATACAGATTGAATTTTTTCGTACATACGAAACCACAAATAATGAATGTTATTATACATGTATTTCAACTAGAAAAGTGTTTCGGTCAGAATAAAACTTGGTTCAAAGTTATTGGTTTTCACTTTGTTTGCTGGATGTTTAAAGCAATGCTTAACAACAGAACAAGTCAACAAATGAGTAGGTAGAATGAGTAGTTAGCCTTTATAGAATTTGTCATACTCTTTACACTTATAGTCATACATTTTCATCTTTTATAAAATATCAAGAGTTGGACCTGCGCTTCCAGCCAACGTGTTGTCAACGTGAAAATTATAACAAACATCATAAACAAATTCATTATTCTGGTAACGTAGTCCAGAAAACGAATTGAAAGTCCAGCATCCTGCTGTTAAAGGAACTAATTAAGCATGTCTTCTTCCTTGAACAATTTTCAGCTGGCAATGAAGTCCTTGCCAAAAAATGTTTTTAAACATGTTCTCCCAGTTCCGCTTTGTGGTCATTTGGCATTTGGTAAAACTGAATGCTAGCCACAGGCAACCATCTAGGATGGTTCAAACGGATTTTCCTTAGAGGAAATTCTTCAGTATAAAACCGATCAAGCTTCAAATGAATGCAACATTTTATTTTGTTACGAGCGACTGCCACAACCTCCATTATGCAACAGCAGACAATGTGCTCAGTCTATAAGTTGTTTCCTGTCATGTTGCTGACTTGGTCATTTTTAACCGGACACTCCAGTGTTACCAATATACAGCAGCCACATGTCATCCTCAAAGCCAATGCGGATCTTCCATCATGTATGGTTGTGACTGAAGACAGGTTTTGTGACGTAAACATGTCAACCAATACCAATGCCAGCACTGCCAAAAACAATGTTACACGAAGAGAAAATACCAGAAATTCCACAACAACAGAGTCTCGCAATTGCACAACATGTTTTCCACTATCACCTCAGCTGAGACATTGCACGCTAGACAGCATAGCATTGGGGTACTACAAGATTGTAAACAACAGCCTAGTTTACAGAGTCCGCCAGAGTCTGACAGTAAGTATAAGTATAATTTATTCAATTCAGCAACAGTAAACATAAATTATGTACAGTATATACCCTCTTAGCGCGAAGATAAAAAAGTATAACTCGTCGTTTACACATTTGTCACTTATCGCGTCTACATAAAAGAATATTGAAAAAACACCAATTCTTTAACATGCTTAAAATTCCATTCGTATAAACAATTTAACAGTAATTATCGAGTGTATGAACATTAATTCAGGATTAAAAAACTAGTAACTTTATATTCAATAACTAAAATCTTTTGGTAAAAAATGGTAAAACAGGGTGTCTACTGAACTGCAATTTCATTTTTACAGTATTTTTCAGTATAAAAATATTTTTTTTTCCAGTGTAAGTTTAGTTTAATAAAAAAATTTGTATGTCAATTATGTGCTCACAAAAATTGTGATTGATAATTTAAAAGCGCCGCAGGCGAAATTTGTTGAGAAACTTAATATCAAATAATAAATTTTTTTTAAAAATACCCACATGATTGGAGCCTGTAGGAGGCAACGAACTATTTCCATGGGCTATGTATCACACTGGGATCATTTAGAAGCTAATCGCTTACAGGGTGTCATGGGGTAGAATTTTTAGAGCATTTTTCAGAAAAAATAAATTTGAAATTGAAAAATTTCCAATATAAAAAAGAAATTCCAGTATCAAAAAAAATTTCCAGTATGAAAAACGATTTCCAGTATATTTCAGTATTTTCCAGTCCAGTAGACACCCTGTTTAAGTACATCATCAATGATTGATTGACGGAAAGTAAATTATCAATATCCATTATCAATCCTTTTAATATCCAATACTGATGTGAAGAAGATAATTTTTTAATTTCCTCTTAAGTTGATTAGAAGGCAACTTACAGTGACCATGGGTGATTACTTCATCGCTGAAAATGGCACTGCCATGGTATGCAAACAATGGATAAATGGAGCAAATCCCAACATCAACACAAGATGCCACTACCTCACTCTGACACCGAACCAGTACGAGATAAACTCCAATGGCAGTTTGTACTTGAAAGCTGCCAGAGTCCTGGTGGAGCGACCAACATACACTGTCACCAGTCCTGAAAAGACAGTAAACATTTGCTACCCTTTGAGCATCGACTTTCTGAACTGTAAACTCAAAGGGATGTTTCCACCATCGCACTACAGTATTAACAAGGACCTGACATTGTATGTGCGATACATTTCAACAAAGCTTGGCTTATCGGAGTACTATTTCCCAACCCAAGACACAAATGTCGTGGCTTGCATGCCAGATGAAAGTCAGTACGACATCTCAAGACATGTGGCCAAAGTCTACGTCGCATTTTTCATCTTCTCTGCCATTTGCCTGTTGTTCACATTGGTGATCAAAATCGGAATCATCAAAAACTGTCATGACAAGTGCATGGTATGTCACATTGCCAGCCTGCTAATCTTCACTGTCTTGGTGATTGTTCTCAGGTTAACCAGCAAAGATGACATTGACAGTAACAGTTGCTACGCGTTATTCGGGGCAACTTACTTGACCGTAATGAGTGCCCATTTTTGGCTGAACGTCGTTGCTTTCGACACGTGGCATTGTTTTGCCAGTCTGCCAGGATCATCAACTCGTCGATGGTGGATAACTGAATCCTGCAGATTTCGTTGCTACGCAGCATACGCATTCGGCATTCCCATACTAACTCTGGTTTTCATCATCGTCTTAGACAACAACAGATGCCTGCAAGACAGTTTAGTTATCTATCCAGATATCCAAGGACAGTGTTGGTTGAACGATTGGGTGTCCCAATTGGTATTCTACAACACGCCTCTCATAGCCATAATGACAACCAACATCATTTTCTTCGTCCTGACAGTGATCAACATCCGAAATGCAAGACAAGCCGCAGAACCCATCAACAGAAGACAGAGGAAACAATTGTACGTCCCAGATTTTCTTAGATTCCAGAGAATTAAAGTTAGTGTAGCAACTTAAAAGGTTGTCAATTGGTGGGCAATCATTGTTGATGAACTGACAGGGTGTCTACTGGATTTGGTATTGCAAATTCCATGACTATTCAATGACTTTTTCAAGACTTCCATAACTATTCAATGACTTTTTCAAGACTTCCATGACTATTCAATGACTTTTTCAAGACTTCCATGACTATGCAATGACTTTTGCAAGACTTCCATGACTATTCAATGACTTTTGCAAGACTTCCATGACTATTCAATGGCTTTTTCAAGACTTCCATGACTATTCAATGACTTTATCAAGCCTTCCATGACTATTCAATGACTTTTTCAAGACTTCCATGACTATTCAATGATTTTTTCAAGACTTCCATGACTATTCAATGACTTTTTTAAGACTTCCAAGAAATGTTCAATGTCTATCAGAATATGGGGCCGTTGAAGTTTCATGTCATCACAAAATAAATGAAGTGATTTTCAGACATTCCTCTACCCTGATGATGACATGATCTTTGGCCAAAATTGTGAATCAATCAAAGGCAAATATTCCATGACCCTAAATTACATGTCATGATTTTATGACCAAATCCAGTGGACTGGATTATTCGCTATTGCAAATTCCATGACTTTTCAAGACTTCAAGAAATTTTCAATCACAAAAAATGTTTTGGAATTTTTGCAAAACTGGATAACAGATGATGAACTTTATTTAAGTTGTGATTCAATTAAAAGCAAAAATTCCATGACCCTAAAGTAAATTAAGCTGAATGTGAATTGAGCCAATGTAAACAGGAGCTGAATTTTATCACATGACTTCAATGACAAGTAGACACCCTGACTAATCGACGAATAGTTTCAAAGATTATAGATAGCCAGCAAAATTACTGTTCTGAAGTACCAATATTAAGAAAATCAAATTTCTCGTTTGCTGAAAAGCTACACACTATGTTCCATTAACTAAGTTATTTTTCTTCCAGGTTATTGATCTGCATCAAATTATTCGTGGTCATGGGCATTTGTTGGATGGTGGACTGCATTCTCGTCAGATTGAAGGAGTATCTACCCTTTCAATACTGGTACATTTCAGATATCATTGAATCCTTACAAGGATTCGCAATCTTTGTGATATTAGTGTTGCATAATAAGGAAGCTTGCAACGTCCTCCTTGGTCATATTTCTGCGATCAACATAAAATTTTGCAAAAAGAAAAAAAATGACGCTACCAGAGTCCAAGATGTTCAACGTCAAAGCAGCAATGTCACTATCACTACCCAGCTGTCAAAGGACATCAATCATTGACTTTGAATAGTTTTGCCTTTTGTTTTAAATTATTCATTAACTTCTACTTTGCAAGTAGATCCAAAACTGGAATATGTAATGTACATGTATACAGACTGTCAAGCAGTTCGGGGGTCGAATTATATAGAAAATACAGGAAAAATAAAAAAAAATATTGGAAGAATATAGGAAAAAGAAAAAAATATTAGTAAGGAGGAATATAGGAATTTTTTCTAAAAAAAAATCAGTAAACTACTGCAGTTTAGAGCGTTTCTTACTTTTTAATTGTAACTGCTCTGATTTTTTTCTATATTTTCACCAAATATTTCAGAAAAAAATTAAACTTTTCATGAACTAAATAATCAGCGTTCTCAAACTTTTGACACGACCAAAGTCATTTTAGAGTGGCAGACTTTTGCGACCCATCTACAACAAACTTATTTTTTTTTTACAAACTAGAAACACTAGAGTAAATATTAACATTTAAGAGAGAATCGTATGCGAAATTTAAGAAAACCTTTAGCCATAATGCATTTTAAAAGACATTCTTAGGAATATTAATATTCAAGAGAATGCTTTTAAATAGCACTTTTTACAAAAAACTAGTGTGTAAAAACTATCCATAATGCATTTTTAAGACATTTTTATAAATATTAAAAATCAACAGAATGCCGTAGGAAATTTTTTTAAATAAAACAGCAGAAATGATAGATTTAACATTAATGGTTTGTAGAAAAAGCAGATTTCAGATGATGAATTTTAGCCAGTATCTGCCATATTTCTCCTTGCCACAGCAGTTTTTCTAAAAATATAGGAAATATAGGAATCACTTGACTCTGGATTTTTTTATAATAAAAATGTTTTAAGCCACGTCTTAATTTTTTAAAACATAGATATCATTGCACAAAATGCAAATTTTATCATACATTATTTGGATATCTTTAAGCAGCACTGTACAGATGTACAGTATGCCATTCAGTAACAATGTGATATGACTAGGTGGTGGCGTTCTCTATCGGACAAACAACGAAACTAACTGGAAGATGTTGTTATGACAGTAAAATTGGCAAACAAATAATTCATTGTTGAAGCTTATTACCAGCAGAGTGCA
Source organism: Kryphioiulus occultus (assembly GCA_034687865.1). NCBI lineage: Eukaryota > Metazoa > Arthropoda > Diplopoda > Julida > Julidae > Kryphioiulus > Kryphioiulus occultus. The sequence goes on from JAQGAF010003421.1 coordinate 15,627, forward strand.
ATTAAATAAGATTTTTTGCCCTTATAAAAACGAAGACCCCAAATATAAAATTGAGTGTTCACAGATCAATTTACACTCATAAATTCAGCAACAAATTCTTAAACGCTTTTCATGCATAACAACGGCGCCTCTCGAGACTAAATCCGTGGCAATATTAATGTCAAGATCTGACCCTAATAATTCATAACCAATTACGTTTTACAGTTTTGCTCAAATGTCAGGGGATAAATTTGTTAAACTGCAACCGGAGCAACTGGGTTTCATTTCCTTGACCTTAAAATGGTCAAGTTTTGCATTTCAAACTTTCCTCCAGCACACTGAAAGCGTGGTGAAAGAAAGCATTATGTGAGTAGATTAACTTCTGAGTGAACTAGATCTGCCCATCGTTTTGTTTTTGGTGATTTTTTTGTGCAAACTTCCACGCACCAGACCAATAAATTGTGAAACGTGGAGTTTCATGTGGATATATAAACAGTAACTTATACAGGCTGTCAAGCAGTAGGGAAGTCGAATTATATTTAAAATATATGAAAAATTAAAAAAATAGGAAGAGTATGCGAAAAATTAAAAAATAGAAAGAATATAAGGAAAAAATATATCGTAAAAATATAGGATTTTTTTCTGAAAAAAATGAGCAAATTACTGCAGTTTAGAGCATTTCCAGCTTTTTAATTGTAATTGCTCAAGTTGGTATACAACTTTTCACACATTCAGAAAAAAATTAAAATTTCATGAACGTTATTTTAAAATGACAGATTGAGAACGCCGTAGGCAGCTTTTTTACAAAAACTAAAAAAAAACTAGTGTAAATATTAACATTGAAGAGAACGCCATAAGGGAAATTTAAAAAAAAACCTTGAACCATAATGCATTTTTAAAGACAAGCTGAAGGCAATTTTGAAAAAATAGTGCTGTTTACAAAAACAATGCCACAAATGATTTCAGATTTCTTTTCTAAACAAAATGTAATGTGTGTGAATACTAACATTAAGTTCAAAAAACCAAAACAAAAATAAACTAACCATAACGCATTTTAAGACATTTTGGAAATATTGTAACAAAACCAGAAATTTTTAGAAAAACCAGAATTGATATGATGAATTTTAGCCAGTATGTATTATATTTTTCTTTACTACAGTTGTTTGCAGTAAAATATAGGACTATATAGGAGTACCTCACTTGGCAGCCTGTAAATAATAAGATAATTTATGAAAACCAGACTACATGTCTTGTTGCTTTTAACCAGAATGTAACAAAAAAAATAGTTTTACTCCATTATGTTAGCAATACTTTCCATGACAACCTTGTCTAATTATTGATTTGAACAATGCTCATGACCATCAAATTAGCTTAAATTTATTACAATACTGGGTGGAAGCTTCAACGAGAGTATCATCTACAGTTGGGACTAAAAATTGAGTATTTATTATCAGTAATTTCCCAATGAGATTTGCCCAGGTGCCTTACAGCCCATGGCAAAAGTAGTCAACTTGATTAAACAAAATTCAATTCACCGTGAAGCAGAAGTTTAAACCATTAATTATCTTCAAGGCTGCTTGGGGCCATGCTACTAAAGCGAACATCCGTATTTATCAGCAAATACTGTCTTCTATGAACGATTTTTTAAATACGTGACAATTTGTGAATTACAAAATAGATTAAAGTCTCAGCACTTGGCACATCTGCTCAGAATTTGTTCAAATATTGAAATACCTGTATGTGTGTCGATATGACTGTTTGCAAAAATCACAAAACTATGACCAAACTATCCAGGTGGTTGTTCAAACATTAGTGAGAATGGGCTCGGTATCAAACACAGGGTATCTTCTTAAAGGACGAATTTTGACGGTCGATAAACTGCGTGTTAATTGCGCAATGCAGAATTCAAATCAACCAAATTCTTTTTTATAATAAAATTTTAATAGAATCTGCACCTCACGCAATCAGGATGCCATCTGTGAGAAACAATGATGACCAATACAGGGTTCCCACATTTTTTTGAGAACGAAATTCCCTGACTTTACAGGTTTTTCCAGGTCATTTTTGAATTTTTCCATGACCATGAAAAATCAACATTTCATTACTATACTTTATTTTTAC
>JAQGAF010003422.1:0-17722 GCA_034687865.1 Kryphioiulus occultus
GTAGCCATTGCTCACGCGCACATCAATTAGTCAAATTCAATTAACAATTAATTTTTAGGATTGACACCCCCTATTGTCCGTCATATATTTACTTCACTGTTAATTTCGCAACTAACTATACAAATTCATTACTTGTGATCAAAATCTCAGAAAATTTTCGCCTACGACGTGGTAATCTTCGATTCAAGGCTTGAAAGTTAATACATGTACTATTTTTCTGATCTAATTTTGTGTGGAATTTCGTGTAAAATGTCAGGGAAATTAATGAAAAGTTGTCAGGGAATGTAAGGCAAATAACTGCAAGTTGTCAGGGAATGTCAGGGAAATCGATTTTAGGATTTAAATAGTAACCCTGTGCTATCTATAGTTTTTTTTCAAATCCCTCAATTTTTCCAGTAATTTGTTCCTCAATAACATTTGAAACAATGTACTCGTAAATTCATTATTATAACATTTGAAACAATCTACTCTTAAATCCATTATTTATAGTAATTTTTTTAAAATTCTGTCATTGAATGTTTTTCAAAGTTTTCAAAAAAATTCGCCTATGGCGGGCGCGTTTTTATTATGATTACTGAATATTTTTTGTATAGAATTGTGGCCGGAAATTCGACCTCTTTCATCTAGTTTTTATAAAATATGCGCCAGTGGTGTTTTTCTGCACCATATCACAGCGTGGACAATTTTTTTTTTGAATAAACTAGACTACGCTACTAATTCTTTCAAATACATGTGGCCCCTCACACGCGCACAGCATGCAAAAACAATACAAAAACTAAATATTCATTAGCTTTGTTAATTTTTCCTTCATTTCTGCGAAATATTTTCTTTCTCGTATCAATTTTTCGCTTCTCTTCTGCTTTTTTCTACTCTATGTGAGCTGCTTTTTATGCTTTCCATTGCATGCAAAACAACTAATGCTTTTTGAATAAGCCAAATAACCTGTGAGTCTATGACGCATTACAGGTCATATCAGACAGGAACGTCCGTCTCATGTTGGTCCACCAATCCCGCATCCCTCACTCATGGAAAGGGGCAATCCGTTTCAACACAAGGTGCAAGACAAAGTGGTCACTCACACAGGAAAGGTACCGAATTGGTAATTCGGTCTTTGAAATTGCAGCAACGATTTTTTTATTTACCCGGAACGTTTGTTAATTTAGATGAGCCCCGGGGGGTCACTGAGACCGGCGCTGACCACTGGTAAAGTAGGACCATCAGGCAAAGGTGGAGGTGCAATGGGTTTTGTGATGCCCATTTACACAGTGGGCATTATTGTGTTCTTTCTCTACACGATCACTAAGGTGAACATCAGTTTTTTTTCTGTAATGGAATTTGCCTGAAATCTTAATATATCTCATCACCCATGCACCTTTGCTTTCTTTTCTTCGTCAATAAGGTTTTATTTCGCCGCCCAGAAGACAAAACTGCCAAGGTTATGGACTTCCACATGGATCCTGAATATAGGAAGTATGTTCTTAGCGAGGAGTATGGAAACGGTGTTCCTCTCTCTTACAAAGACTTCTTGAAGCACAAGGAAACGGAGGAGAGTGCCAAGAAAAAAGCCAAGCTTTTTGGAGAGAAGGGAAGGAAACAAGGTGGGAGTCGCACATGTTTACTTATGTTTAATGCAAGTAACATGCCCAAACATAATTCTGGCCCTAAACGGTATTTGGACATCCCCTTGAGTGCAGTATTTACTTGGCTCAACCGTTATTTCTAAATTAAAATTAGATTGTAAATTACTTCCAGTAGAAGTTTGCCATTTCAAGATGGGCATTCAGGCGTTATCTCTAAAGTTATGTTAAACATCTACATGTATAACAAAGTTATACAACTTGTTTTTTAAATGAGAAGAAAATGTTACTTAACATGGTATTGCATGTTACGTGTCGGTAAAGATCAAAGGAGCTAATGAAACTGGGTATACACTATATAATAAATTAGTTTTTAATTTGACATTTGACATCTTATATGATTTGTTATGTATGGTATGATTTTTCTAAAGGTAATTTGATGTAACAAAGTTATAAAGTTCTGAGAAAAATCTGTGAAGAAAAAATGGTATTTCATCATCTCAGTATTGATGACCCATGTACATGTAATCAAGTAGACGTTTTCTAACAAGTTAACAAGAGTAGACTCACTAAAACATGTTTTATGACAAAGTTTTACAAAACCCTTTGATCTTTAACGGCACATGATGGATAACAAATAACCTTTTATATCACAAAACATGTTATAATGTCTTCCTTCCCATTTCGAAACAAATTGTATAACTTTGCTGTACATAACGTTTTGTTATACAGTAAGCCAACCTTATTACATGACGTTGATGGCGTTATGTAACACGTTTTATAACAGAGTTAAGCAATAATTTGTTATATTATAATGCTTTGTGATGGAGTGTAACCCCAGCTTTAGAGTGTAATCCAAAAATCTTAAATATAACATACTATAAAGAAATTGTCACGAAATAGTGAATTTAAATCAAAATTTCTGGACGTTTTCAAAGATACCACACAATTTGACAAAACCGACTTTCCAATTGATGCCATCGCATGTTTTGAACTTAATTACAAATTCCAGTTATTAGAGTTCGAGTTAGTCGTAGGTGACATTTTGGAACTTTGATGACTTTGGCAAATGACATTGTTTCATGGTGTTTGCCACAAGTTTTTATGCACACGAGTTTGACGAAGTACTGTGCAAATGTATGCAATCAACCAATTTGTGAAATCATGTACAATCGAAATTTAAATATAATTCATTGGAGTTTAATGCAGTGAACGTAGAAGCAACCGAGGCTGATTTAGAGGCTCTGAGACGTCGATTGCAGGAAACGGAAGCTGCTATGGGTCGAATTATGAGTCAGATGAACTTTGTCAACAGTAAACTTGCACGTGCCTCCTTGGGCAAAGAATCTCCCGAGTCTAGTAGCCAGTCAGAGGTACCTGTCGTGCGTCAGTAGAATTTTTGTGCTGATTTTGTGCGCATCATAGCTGTTGCAATTGGCTTTTTTTACCATTTTTTTACCCAATTTGAACTGCACACACACGGCATGCACTCGTACATTGTATTCCGTACCACTGCGCCCAATTTAAAGATGAATGCCCCTTTAAATATTAATAAACTTCTAGTTTTTAGGATTCATTTGCAATTCAATGTCCCAACAAGTACTCAATAAGTGCGATAAATTTTAGTAGCTATGCTCAAACTGGTTCTTTTGGCTATCGGCATACTAAATCAGAAGGTACTCAAGGTAGTTTGCTAGAAACTGGTTTAGGGCAGTAAATTAAATGCAGGTATTTTTAATTTACTCTATGCCCTCCACTGTGCACGCCAAGGCAATATTCGGAAGCTATGCATTGCAACGGCTCAAAGTACCCTAATAATTGTAATATTTTGAAGTAACGTTGAATTGAAATCTATACCTATAGAAATGAACAAGTTACGGATTTTCGATGTAAGTAGGCTTTTATTGGTTTGCCATGGTGTTTGTACGTTTAGCTAGCTGCAGCAAAGACAATCGCTTAAATTTCGTTTTCTTTGGACTTCTTGTTTAGTTATTTTTTTCTTTCTTTTATTTTCTTTCGTTTTTGTTCTGTAGTTTTCACAGCCATTGAGGGCATCATAGCTGAAATGGATGATTTCAGAGACAGATTAATGGCGGAACAATCAGTTCAGAAGAGCATTGATTATGAGGTATTAAAAGCTGTAATTTACGCTGTTGAGGACCACTTTGAAATTGTTTTATGTTTGATCTGACGTTTTTGACGATAATGCAGCAAATCGTCTAATATTGTCATTAAATGAAAACAATTTTAAATGGTCTGTTTAGTCAATGCTTTTTGGAGCACGTATTTCTAATTGCGCTAGGTACCTCTATTTCACTCTTACCAAACTTTATGCACAGACCACCTTTCGAATAAACTTTTAACTTTGCTCGTTTTCTTTCACAAATGCAAGAAATAGTGCACTTTGAAACACTTTCCATTGAATCACTTGTTAGTTTTTTAGTGCTAACTGCATGGTGACGACACGTGTTGAAAATTCTTGGTGTACAATTTACAGATATTTTCATGAATTGTCGAAGTTCCAAGTTTGAAAAAAATGAAAAAAATGTCGATTCTTCTTATTGTTAAAAACCGCTTCAAATATATGCCGAAGTTATGAATTGTTGAAGGGAGTTTTTTCTTATTTTTTTAGAATTACGAAATTACTTGCCTTTGTACACTTTTGAAATATTGTCTATGCTGTATGTCCTTCCCCCTTTGTATCTGTGATTAATTTAAACGTTTTTTTTTTATTATTTTTGCTTAATGCTTCATTGTGTTAAAATGGCTGCTTGTGCTGAATCAGTCGTAAATTACTTTGACCAACATCTGTTCACCATTGAAGAATTGCTACGCTCTGTTGCACAAGTTTTCAAAACGTGTATGTCCAGTGGTTTTGTTGCTAAAACTTCCATTGTCAAGTGATAATAATTTAAATATGCATTGCAATTCACTGGCAATAACCGTTGAGCAAAGCAATTTTCTTCTGTTGTGTTTTTGTACTTTAAAGACCAAGTTTAGTTACTATTAGCAATGCTTATTTCTATTATTCACTCAATTAGGATGATTCTTTCACTCAAACTTCGGATGACGAAACCAGAACCAGGTCAGACATGGAGCGTCCAGGCTTGAAAAAGGAAGATTCATGCGAAGATGCTTCAGCATTGGATTTGGACGTCATCGTCCCAAATCTCGAGGAGCCCGTCGAAACGATTTCAGAGCTGGAGGAACCCCTTGATCAGCTGAACGGAAGAATATCAAAACTAGAAGAGCCCCTCAATCAATTGGCTGAACAATTAAAAATAATTACGGTGGATTCCAAACTTGCAGTTCTGGGAATTGACACTCAAGCGGAGTTTCAGAAAGAACCGGAGGAGCCAGAAGGTACACAATCTCGATCTCCTGCCCAGACTTTGCTTGCACAAAAATTACTTTCGTTTTCCAGACATTCTTTCCTCTTTTTTTCTCCCATATTTTCTCTATATATTTTGTCCCGGGTCAATATCGCAATACACAAAATTACTTTCCGAGAAGTTAAATTTACATGTAAATGCTTTCTAGACATTCTGTCCTCATTTTCTCCCAGGTTTGTCGTGCATGTCCCAGTCAACATCGCAATTCACAAAAATTACTTTCCGGAAAATTAAATATAATAATACACGTAAATGCTTTCTAGACATTCCGTCCTCATTTTGTCCCAGATTTTGGATTGCATGCCACAGTCAATATCGCAATACACAAAAACCACTTTCCGAGAAATAAATATAACATCCATGTACATGTAAATGCTTCCAGACATCCCGTCTTCATTTTGTTCCAGATTTTGTCGTGCATGCCCCAGTAAGTATCGCAATACACAAAAATACTTTCCGAGAAATGAAATATACATGTTAATGCTTTCCAGACATTCCGTCCTTTTTTTCTCCCAGATTTTGTCTTGCATGTCCCAGTCAACATCGCAGTTAACAAAAATCACTTTCGGAAAAATTAAATATAATTCAGTACATGTACATTCTTTCCAGACATTCCACCCTTATTTCCCCCCAGATTTTGTCTTGCATGCCATAGTCAATATCGCAATACACAAAAATTACTTTCCGGGAAATTAAATATGATAATACACGTAATTGCTTTCCAGGCATTCCTTCCTCATTTTCTCACAGATTTTCCCTTGTACGCCCCAGTCAATACACAAAAATATTTTCCGAGAAATTAAATATACATGTAACAGCTTTCCAGACATTCAGCCTTCATTTCCTCCCAATTGACACATTGTCGATATTATTTTCTGAAGAAATTTTCCCTTATTTCCAGTAAACGAAATTTCCAACATCATTCTGGAAACGTCAGTGCCATCCGACACTCAGCTTTTGGTTGCCGAATCCCAGTGCCTGACCCACACCTCCACTGACCGCATCGAAGGGTGGCCTGACGAGGACCAGCCAGTGGTGGTCACTGGGAAGATGACCATATCTCTTCTGGGCAAAGAAGCCAGCGTCCATTCTACGGAAAGCAAGACCAGCAAAAGACCGGTTGCACCATCCAGGCTGCCAGGTAGCATTGGCAAGGTCCAGGATGAGCCCAAAAAACCCACCAGCAGTGAACGGCAGAAAATTGAAGAGCTGGCAAATGTAAGTTTGTTTGAAATTTCACATGCTAACAGCTGCCTATATCGATGTCCATGTGCTTTTCCAGGCTCTTGTGGACGACATCCTTCACAAACAAGTACCGAAGATCTTCGAGAGCGCTGCGAAGAAAGGGTCCGCTTCTCCAGACATGGACACGTTCGAGGTCCTCAGTGGACCGAGGCGTGAATTGAGCCTCAAGTCTCGTATCAGTCCTAGGAGACAATACAGCCGAGAGAGTGTCAATTCTCAAGGCTCTAGTTTCGAGTACGTTTCTGCTTGCCAGGACGAACCGCTAACTCCAACGGCTGAAGAAAGTCCAAGATTGAGTCTGAGTCCAGCGGGCTTCGAAGTGATCAAGAATGGCAATGGCTTTCTAAACGGCAGCAGCCCAACCAGCTTCGAGTGCATCTCGACCGGAAGTGGGTCTCCTTACACCCCAGAGATCGAGGCAAGCTTTGAAAAAATTCGTACTGCTGACAGCAGCGATACAGAAACGAATGGTACCAATGGTCAGCAGAACGTATTTCTACCCATTTCTCCAGAAGTTCCAGATTGTAAACTGATGGAACAGGAGCTAAGGCCAAGTAACGATGCGACAATAGAAGATGAGGAGGTCGTGGCAGGAAAGCCCACAGACTCTCCAGACTTGGACGTTGAAGTGGCCATGGCCATCATGAAACCAGACGAAATGCCTTCTCTAGTAGAACCGACATGTCCAGACTTGAGTTGCGACTTTAGTTTGCCTTCACAAGACACCAGCTCTGGACAAAGTTCTGCAGAGTCCGTCGTGAGCGTGACGGAAGTCTGCAGGCCAGCGACTGACCAAGGCCCAGAAACTGACACGCAATAAGGTGCTCAACCTCATGAAACGTTATAATATTTGGCAAAATGTATCATTAACAAAAAGAAGCGCTGATGACCTGCTGAAATAAAACCATAATCATAAAATCATAAAAATACCAAACAAAATGTTACTGACAACGTGGACCTAAAGTGTCGTTTCGCATTATTGACCAGATCTGAGCCCGATAGGTCTAGTCATTAAATTTTGGATAGTGTTTTGCGAAATGTTGTTTTTTAAACACTGAGGAAAAAATATATCTTGCTTACCATGCTTGATATAATTTTCGTGAAAGCAGGGCTGCAAAATTCAAAGTTATCATGAGAACAATATGTTAAAAATATTGAGGTGGTCAAATGGTTTAAATTTTATAAAAGTTATGTAAATTTCCACTGCCATCACTGCTTCATTTTTGGTAATGTTGCATGCGCAGTATTTTATTGTGATATCCGGAAGTAACAGTAAAGTTCAGTTGAAATTCCTGCACTGTGATACCATGGAGGTATTTTTATAGAGCGGAGAATTATGACACTTGTAAAACAATTTCACCTATGGCTGAATAAGAAATACAAGTTCTCTGTAAAATGTCAAAAAACATAACAGGGAATCTGAACCCTTGAAGCACAATGTTTGTTCCCAAAAATTTCTGAGGGAACTGGATGTAAGGTTCTAAGGTTCCTTTTCCCCAGCCTTCGTTGCTTCGTTGAATTATGGATTATTTTTCCAACCAAAAGGGTCGTCCATATATGACGTAATTTGAGGATATAAATTATAAACATCCATGTGTACCATATTTACATTGGCTTGAATGGACTCTTGATAAGGCTTGTGTACATTGTAGATGCTGTATTCAGAAATTGTTTGAATACTTTAATGGTAAAATGTGATGTCATTCAATACGCCCTAAAAATTTTTCTTCGACCCGATTATCACTTATTAATTTTCTAATAATTTTATGGACACAGCGATATTTTTACCCAAGTCAAGAAATGCCTGAATTAATAGCATGTATGCAAACAATCGTACCTAAATTTGGTTATCGAACGTATTATATTCTATGGGACTCTGTACTTAAAAAGCAAACGTCTTTTGTGTTGTATGTAAAGTTAGCTTATTTATTGGTTGATGTTTCCCCCATTTGTCAACGTAGTTTTTCCAGGGTTTTTTTGTAATTCCTCGTATCCATTTGCTTACCTGCCTTAATAACTGTTGTTTCTTTTATAGCATGAACATTTCCTTGGAGTGTATAATCATGGCTGCGACACTTAATATCGTGTCATCCTGTACCTGGTCGCCCCAAACGTCAATCACCACCCACTGCATAACACTTTAATAAGCAAGCTTATAATGATAAGTTACAGGTTGGAGTGATTTCAAGTCCATTTTTGTTTCACCTTCACTTTAATGCTTTTGAGGGTTGTTTATTAGTCGACGAACCTCAATTATGCTACAAGGTACATGTATATGTTCTTTATAGACTATGTAAATTAAAAGATTATGGCCTTAACAATATTGCGTGTAAACGACTTATTCAATAAAACGTCTTCGTTGATTTCAAATTTCTTCTGACCAAAGATTTATTTTTTTCAGGAACTTTACAGTACGATTGGCTACATCCGCGACAGCTGGGACTGCAATTAAGTGTTCAGTTTAGGGGACGTTCATTTATTACGTCATCATCACCTTTTCACGATTTTCAGACACCCTCCCACCCCATACCAAATTTGTTATCGGTTATCATTTTCAAATCTATGTCGACTTATTTATTGACTAAAAAATTTGGAATTGAGCGAAGTTTTTTTAAAACAGAAATTATGAATTTTAACCCATATAACTGATAATGAATAATGCGTTGTAATCCAACTTTTTATAAACCAGAAAACATAAAGCGTTTGGTCAATACCCCCTAATAAAAAAAACAAATACTCCAAAATAAATCACGCGAAAACGCAGGTTTTTAGAATTTATGAGGACTATGCAATTCCAGAACTTCTCTATTTTTCAACAAATCTTTGGCTTCTTTACAATTTTGACAAATAATACATGTTTAGCGAAATATAGAATGCTCAAGAAATGATAAAGAAATTTAGCAGAAGTATTCTCTTCTCAAAACGCAGCAATCATAAAAATGTCATAACGGTTTGAGATTCACAGGCTCTAAATGCAATTCAAATTTTCAAATTTGCCGCCTTTTCTCAACAGATAGAACCTGCATATGCCTGTGAATGGGGTTTTCAAAACGTGATATGGAGCGCCTTAATAAAATGCTGCTGCTGCGCGAAGGCTTCTGGGTATCAGCAGTTTTAAAAATGGCGTTGTCTATGAAGGATCTGTCAACAATATTTTCGTAAGTTTGGTTATAATGTTTATTATATTCATATTGGGTTTATTAGCCGAACATGATTTAATCGTGTATCTCACCCCTTGCATCTCACAATGATAATCTCAGTTGCGGGTTTAAATTAACACCGTTAAAACAGTATCAACAGTGGCATGTTCTCAATAGTCATGTGTGTCCTGCTGTATCCATAGATTTTTAAACGAAGAAACTACAGATGTTACCTTTGAGAATATTGCAAACAACTTTCATCACAGTGTATCTAAGCAAGAAAATTTCAGATTAGGTTGCACATTGGTAATGATCTTGTTGCTATTATTTATTATTATTATAGTATTTATAATTTACTGATATGGATATTTGTTTAAAACTACAGGTTATGCTGCTGCAACAGCCCGATTTAGTACCCAATCCAACACAACGAATAATGGCAATATTCCTTTTGTATGAAATGTATCGATCGGATCCATTGTCCATTAACCCTTTTGCTCCAGTTTTCGTGCATTTGTTGGTATGTGCATGGAGTTTTCACTCGCCTGCAAATGTTAAGATTTTCAACGACTCTTATCTTCTCGTTGAAACTATTTTATATTTTTTTATGTCTAGCATCCTGCGGAGGAGAACTTGAATGTTGGAAGCAAAAAACTCGAATTTGCTGGGCAGTTGCCTAAAATTACCAATGCGGAGAAGGAATTCTTATCTCAATTAATTGCAGGATCAGCAAAAGAGGCAAGTTTTAATAAAACGCATTTGTAGTGTTCTTTTAGCAGGCATATGTAGCATTAATTTATTCAGTAGCAGCTACACTTTAAATTACTTGTTTTATTTTCAATTTAAGCTGCTCAAACGAACTCCTCGTCAGGTGTTATCCATGGATGTTGTCAACACTCAGGTAAGGATAATCCGTTGGTTCAGCTGTTATAGAAGCCTCCAAATATAGATTAAAACCACTTTGGGGAGTTTGCCGTAATTTAGTTTACTTTATAAAAAATAGGGATTTGATGTTAGCGGGTTGCAGATTGCATTGGCGGAACACCAGAGTGAGATGCCACAATCTAGCAAAACTGGTATCCCAATTATTTTACCTGATCCTGATGCAAAACCAAGTGTTATTGGGCAAGTATTCATGCATGTCATCATTATTTAATTTAAAATCTTTTGCAAGTAATCATTGCCTAGGTTTAGGTTAGAAATGTTTCATAAATATACGTTTTTATCAATCAATGTATCATTGAAGAAGATGCAGTGTACAAAATTGTCTAAACCTTTTTTAATTGATTTTGACGCTGCAGTCAGTTCCCAGATGCCAGCAACATTCGCAAAACAGCAGAAACGCTCTTATCAGGATCCAGCGTTATTCTTGAACAATGTTATCGTCCCGAAGTTATTCGTCTAGCACCGCCTCTTCATTCTTGTGAGGATGAAGTATGCATTGGCCAACTTCAAAATGGATACAAGTTCTAATTGGATAAGCAGAAGTTGAGTTCTCAGAAATTTTTATTACTTGCAGTTGGCCTGGCTAAATTTCACTGAGCCAACAGAACATCAAGTAGCATGGGACACATCAATGTGTATCAGCAATTCTGCCGGTGTAGAAGCTAAGCGGTTAATGGTTAGAGCGTACAAGGGGGCCTTAACACCAAAACAGCAGCAGCAGCTAATTGGCGAATTGGACAAGGATATGAAGCTCGTGTATCATATTGGTCTCACGCCTGCCAAGGTACTAAGATTGCTTTGATGATCCATTTATTTCAACGTATTTATCTGTTATTTCGTGACCTCTGTTCAGGACCATCCGTTAACTTTTAATCTTGGCCAAGCGGTGTTTGACATATAAATGCTGATAGATGCAGCTCACTGTTGAGAATGATTTGCGAAGGTTTAAAAACTTGAGTTATTCATTTATTGTTATTTTTCTAGCTTCCAGCACTCGTAGAGAACAACCCATTAATTGCAATTGAAGTTCTTTTGAAACTAATGCAGTCAAGCCAGATCACAGAGTAAGTGTGGGAACGTGGTAAATGCCATGCAGAATCACATATCGCGGTAATGGATTGATGGTATTGTTTTGCAGGTATTTTTCCGTCTTGGTCAACATGGAAATGTCCCTACACTCTATGGAAGTTGTAAACAGACTAACAACGGTAAGAGTACATTTTTATAATACTTTGCCCTTGGTAAGCAATTGATGACCTTTCTTCCGTTGCAAAAACTGGCTACCGGTTTATGAAATTTATCAAATTTGAGTTAGGAAACTTGCTGAATGTTAAAAATGATTCTCCCATTTTTGTGTTTTCACATCTAACATTTTGGTTTGCAAATTGCTATGCCATTTTCGTTTCATCGTGTTTAATGGCCGTTTTTTTTTGGATAGGCTGTCGATCTGCCAACAGAATTCGTCCATTTGTACATCTCGAACTGCATTTCAACATGTGAAACCATCAAAGACAGATACATGCAAAATCGTCTCGTGCGACTGGTTTGTGTGTTTTTGCAGTCCCTCATTCGAAATAAAATAATCAACGTACAGGTAAGCATCAGTGCAAAGCACATAATTTTCATTGAAACACAAATCTTCTTTTTAAAGCAACATTACTTTAAGGTGACTGGAGTTGTTTCCAATAAAACCGAACTGTTCATTATCATCTGTCATAGCCTGACCTTTCTGACCTTGACCCAAGTACATTGTTGGAATTCCTTTCATTGCCCGCCTGCCTCATTGAAATCTGAACCATGGCATGCATATTACACACTGCATTCAGCTGTTCTTAACGTGATCCATATTTAGATTCATTCATTCTCATCTTGTCCGTGGGTTCTATTTCTAGGAACTGTTCATAGAAGTTCAGGCATTTTGTATAGAGTTTAGTCGCATTCGTGAAGCAGCTGCACTTTTCCGGCTGCTAAAGCAATTGGATAATGGTGAACCAACTTCTGGGAGTCAAACTCCAGCGCCTTCAGATAAGTAATGTAACATTTAATTTCAATTCAATTCAGCACGGTGGATAAAACGTCGCACACAATCTGTGCCAAGACATTTGTTTATATAAAGAGAGAAGGACATTTATTACAAGGACATGATATGAAATGCTCATAATCAAATTTCTTGGCATTTTCAATTTATACAAACCTTCATCAACTTGCAAATAAAAAATACAAATCAAATAAATTATCTATCAGACCATTTGTATGGTATGTAATCAAATTACCACTAAAGCCTGGCAGACACGAGCCATTTTGTTGGCAGAGCTACGAGGAAATGTGAATAACTTATGTGGCTGCAAAGTGTGATATACCTAGGATTTGAATGTAATAACAAAATCAAAGTGTAATCTGTTTTGTGAACCATCAGTTCACATTCTTGGTTTATCGGCCTTGACAAGGTTTATTCTAAATCTTGTAAGTTAATGGTAGTTCCGGTGTATTTCACACTGGACGTCTGTGAGCTGCCAAAGTCTGTCATTTGTCCTGAAGTGTCGGCACCAGAGGGCTCTGCCAGCAGAGAAATAGGAACAGCCAATTCGTTTGCCATGGAAGTCAAAAGGCCATCTTCTTGATAAACGTCTCCATCCGGGGGCAGAGGATCATCCTAAAGAAAAGTTGCAAAGTTATTTGCGAACATTGCTTGTCATAAACGACCCCGGTTCAAACCAGTCGACTTGCCGATAGGAGCTGATTTTGAATAAACCGAATTCCCGTAGTTGTGGAATTGTGAAAACTGATGGCGCTGGATGTCAGAATGACGTCGTTGGAAGTCGGTTGAGGTGACGCCAAAGCTGCAAAAGCTTTGTCGTGTGAAGAAACGACAGATTCTAAGGAAGGCCCGAGAATTTGGTCGCTCTGTTGAAGCTGGCGTCGCTTGCGGGCCCTGCTGTCCATAAGCATGTGGTTGCTGCAGAAGTCAGTCCTTGCTGAGCCACTGTTGTTCTCTTGTAGGACACACAAGGTGCTCAACTGCTCGATTTCTGCAACATTATTACAAATCGTTGAAAGTGATGCGCTAAAAATGAAACATTCGCAACAAATGTATGGGCAAACATGCTTGAAGATATTTACCAGACTGGGAGGTTGAGATCGTCATCGGTGGACAAATTGCTGTCGAGGCATGACAGGAAATTTGTTGACTGTTGTCTGTTGGTGTTTCACCGATAATCACTGTAGCCACTTTTACTTGAGGCAAGATGTTCGTCGTCAGTGTTTGTTCGCCTGCACGCAAGAAGACAAATTAGACACGAAAAATGGATGTTTATGCGTTGTAAAAATATGGAAATTGTCAACTGCGTACCATGAGATTGGAGCAATTCCTGAGCATTCATGAGCGTTGCTTCCAATGCCTCGTTTTGAACTGAAACATGTAAATTTGTGAAACTGTCAACACCAAGTTCCAATTCATTGTGAAAATGCAGCGAGCTGTTGTGTAGGCACAGTTAAATCTTACAACTCGAGTTTCGTTGCAAGGAGTCATGATGAGCCTTGTTTTTCTCGCACCTCATAGACCAGGGTAACTAAAATCGTTTAGTAGCACCCAACTGTCGAGATGCAAACACGCCACAAAAGTATCACGTTTAATCACGAACCTGTCACTGAAATCGTATTCTGCTGCTCGACGACTTGCTCGTAATTTTCAATGACCGTGGAATCCTGCAAATCTTCGCTGGACAATAACGTGACTAGGTCCAGCTGACCGGTATCGGCTGAAACGATAAGAATGGACAAACAAGATCAGAAATTAGGTCGACTGTCCAGTGATGCAGAAAGAAAGAAAAAGTCAAATACCCAACACGGGAGTATGATATCGCAGCATGTGAATTCGCAGGCTGGATTTACAATTGTATTTCTTGTCGCAATTTTCGATAGGGCAAGGATAGACCACTTTTTCCACGCTGTTGCCGTGCTTCTTTAAATGGACATACAAGCTACTCTTTGCAGTGAACCTGGCGTCGCAATCTAAATATTGTAAAACGCTTGTAAATCAGCAGTCTTATCGGCTACCTGTAAAATGGTGAATGTCAGAGCACTTACTATCGTGCGGACACATGAAAGGCTTGTCACCACGATGGGTCACCATGTGCCCCTGGAGATGCTCCAGCCTCATGAATGACTTGTTGCAACCGGGTTCTTTACATGGGTACTTTCTTTCACCGGTGTGTTTGCGCGTGTGCCGTTTAAGCTTGCTAGCGCTGGAAAAAGCCCATGTGCAGCCCTGAGAAAGATGTACAAAATAATTGTTGATGAAACCTCTTATTAACGCCTGAGAGCAGTCCATCGCATCAAACAAGAATTGTAGTTCTTGCATGGCGGAATTCTAAAACATTTGCATTTGTCGGCACATATTAAATCTTGAAACTTGAATAAGTGACAAGGAGTCATGATATGCCTTACCATATGGCATCTAATAAATAGGCCAACTTAAATCGATTTTGAGTGACCATTTGCCTTAAGATGCTGGTGATAATTAAAATGACTCGTTCTTACCTCGAACGAGCACATGTATGGCCTTTCACCGGTGTGGTGCCAAACGTGCACCTTATACCGAGACAGTTTGTCGAAAATTTTATTACAGCCATTGAACGTGCATTGAAAGTTGGCCTTCTGGTGGACCCTCAAATGAGACGCCATCGAATTTGCGGTGTAGTACGTTTTTCCACAGGACTCTACGGAGCACCTAAGAGAAGAATAATCGTTGGTCATTGCATTTTGAGGGGAAAATTAAGTATGTATGTACTTATAATATATGTACTTATAAGGTGCATCAATTTCTCCATGCTCCTTCATGTGCAATTCCATTTTTCTTCTCGTTGGGAAATGTTCGCTGCAGCCATCTATGGGGCACACGATGCTGTTTGGCAAAGCGTGCAACTTTTTGTGAGAATTTAAGTTGTAGACCGTAGTGAACCTGCGTTTGCAGCCCTCAAAATCGCACTGCAAAAAGTCGAACAGTCAAGCAAACGAAAGGCAACTAATGTTGAATGAAAACATCAATGACTGTATACTCAACGGTAAAATCTTTCGCTCCACAATGCGTTTCGAGATGACGTTTCAGTTTGTAAAGTGTCGTGAAGGCCCAATCACATCCGTCCACTTCACACTGCATGGGGTAAGAACACTTGATTCTTAGTAACACCAAACATTTCGGATAAAAATTCCACGAAAGAGGACTCACTTTGTATGGCCTTATGCCGGAATGCAACATCATGTGGACTTTTAGTTTGCACTGCTTGGTGTATACCTTTCCGCAATACGGCTCCGGGCACGTCCAAACCTTCTTGCAACGGCCGGTGTGTGTACATACGGCTCCCCCAGGAACTTTCTTTAAACGGATAAAAGTTGAACGAAATTGAAACTGGATCATCTTTGCGTTTTCTACGTCTGTATTCATTAAGTTGTGTAGTTAGGTTAGATACTAGCCTCTTCTCTTTTACAGCCTTTAACCGGGACCTTTTCCGAATCTTCTGGTGCTAGCTCTTCATCGATAGTGTCCCCTTAAATAAGAAAAGATTTTCAAATGACGGAAGCCAGTGTACATTGTAAATCCAACACTTATTCATGATTCTGATGTCTAGTTTCAACTCTGCTTAGACATTGCAATTTTTTACCACATTGCGATTTCACAATTTCTTTTCATCTGCCGGACTTAACCTACCAACGCAACTCATTTCCTGACCGATTTCAGAATACTCCTCCAAAACGTTGGCGGGAAGTTTGGAATCTGCAGCTAGCACGGGCGTCACGTCTTGTGCCACCAAGTCAGCAAGCGTTATCGGCTGTAACGTGGCTGCTGCCTGCATCAGGTTGGCAGTGTTGATTTTGATCTCCCGCTGTCCGAGCTTTGTGTCGATGATTATGCTGGTGGTGTTGGTATCGTTGTCCGTGGAGATGGATATGGTTGCCAGCGTGGACGAAACCGAAGTCTGAGCACTGTCGAGGTCACCAACCACGTCTGCCTCCTGAAGACCGCACTCGTCATCTTCGCCCTGGAACACCTGCATCCCGTCCACAACCGCCAATTCTTCATCTTCGATCCTTTCCTCCTTGAATGGCGTCTCGAATTCCTTCGGCCCGACTGACTCCTCGAACTCGATGCCCGACTCGGGCATACGCTCAAGCTCCTGGGGCGTCATCAACATAATGTTTTTGTCGGAATCAAAGTCGAGGTCGCGTTTTGACTCCCCGCTGGGGAGAACCTTGTTCGTCAGCCGAAGGTTCTGAAATGCTTCCGGGTCATTTTTGCAGATGTCCACGACGGGACACGACAAGGTCTGTATGTTTTGGGTCAACTTGTCATCCTGCCCATAAACCGTGGCAGGATTGGCGTTTTCGAACATGTACAGAACTGGAGGCGGTTGGACTTTAGGCGAATACTGGATTGACATGCTGGTGGCGCCATCTGGCAACGCCAATTTGGAATTTCCCCCCAGATCAGAATAGACGTGCGTAGGCACACAGCGAAACAAACTTCTCTGCGTGATTTCGCCAAGAGAGGTCGTAGTGGGGTAGTTTTCATCTGCGTCCAACCGGTTGAACTCGTAGTCTGCTTCTACAGACGTCTTGATTTCGTTGTCGAATTCGATGCTGGACATGCTGTCGCTCCTGTGCTTCAGCCATTCGTCCACTTTTTGCACCACCACGTCCGCGTTATTTGCATCGAATTTCTCGGTGCTGAACGCATCTTCCACCTGCTGACACACGTCCGAGCACGTCTTTCTCGATTCGATAACCAAGTTTCGATTAGGCCTACCACCAGCACGCAATTCGCCATCTTGGATCTTGCACCCTTCGTCGTTGCTGCACGTTGCGCCATTGTCGTATTCGTGTTTCGCATTGACGATTTTCCACTCTTTGCCACCGAGATGAACATCGCTTTTATCGAGCACGAGCCCAGCGGCCTGGATGCCGCCATATTGACGCGGGTGTTCTTTTTGTTTCCCTTGAAAGGACATTTGTGTCCCCCGTTGTAAGTTTTGACGCGGGGTTCTCCCTGCCATTAGCACAGCCACACTTCCACAGCGTGACCGGTGACTGGGAGTTAGGGTGCTCGTTAGGTTGGGCCAAATCCCCAGGAATCGACATTGGTGGAATACGGTTGCGGAAAATACGCCAGTTTGCAATTGTGAAATACACTCGAAATCCACCCGATTATTTTTATATTCGCGAGTAACAACGTGAATTGCAAAAGGATTACAGCGCATATAGGGATTTTCATTGTGAGTAACATGGCCGCCTTGGTGAAACCAATGCCCGATATAAAAACCCAGCGCTAATGAATCGGGTCTCTATGGAGGGAGTTGTCCGTGGAGAACCGTTACGATAACTAACGTTGGTATGTGTCGCCCCAAGCGTGGTTTTCTCGTTGTGGGAT
>JAQGAF010003423.1:0-17718 GCA_034687865.1 Kryphioiulus occultus
GGCGGCTGGAGGCTGGTACCCTCTCGGTCACCTTCTCCTTCTGGTACGCTGGGGTCACTGCACTACCACCGTGGAAGTCACTCAGGTGTGCAGGGTTTTTCCCCATACCTTCCCTAATCGTTCGGTGCTTGCCAACGTGTACATCACTTGCTCTTGGGATTTACCCAAACCAAAAACCATGAGTGTCTTAGCAGTTTGCCTCATTGCCCTGACTTTTACTGATGTCCTGGGAATCGAACCCGTGTTCGTGAAGCTACGAGAGAGTGTCATCCACGGGTTCCCAACAACTTCTGACACTGGAATCACCTATTACGCATTCAGGGGAATTCCCTATGCGAAACCACCGATTGGACCCCTGAGATTCAAAGTGAGTAGCAAATTTCTGGAGGTTTTTGAATGGAGCCCAATCAACTTGCTCAGGTTACAGGTATGGGCCATCCTATGGGATCAACGGGATGCCCATCATCTCAAACAGCTGTTGACCACTGGCCAGGCTGACCCAATCCTGGTGGAAAGATTAGAATATTATCACTATTGATATCATTACACTATAGTGATGAATAGTATTTTTTTTTGGACTACTGATGTCAGTAAATAAAAATCAGCATGGATACTGACATCACTATGATGATGATATTACTATAGTTAGTAATATTACTATTACTACACATAGTAATATCAAAATTATTACCTGTACATGCAAGTAGTGTCATCTGTATTACAAGTCGATTCACTGAGTATTTGAAGTTGAATTGTTGGATTTACTTATCAGACCTGCAATTCCATAATCAGTGTCTGCATGACATCAGCTGGTATATGAATTGACCTGCTCTATGCATTAAGAGAATTCAGACCACACTGTACTAATACCACTAATTCTAATACTGTATACTAATCCATAGTTTTAAGTAGTGATATGTACAATTATCATTAAAGTATCACTAGTTTCCAGTAATGTCAGTAATAGCATATTGATATTAGCTGTTGCAACTAAATAGGTGGATAGTGATTTTAAATGTTTGTAGTCAAATTTAATTGCATTTTTTTGTAAGTCATAAATCTCACTATAACGAGTTGCAATTTAATAATACGTGTGAAATAATTTCACGAACTTTGTGCAAATGTACTGGTCACACTAATTCTCGCCAGTATGACTCGTATTGATATCAGTAAGATTTATACTAATATCACCATACATCAGTAAATATGTGCTGATATCACAATGAATTTTATACTTATCCATACTAATCTTTCCATCAGGGAAACCAGGTGACATTTTGAAATGGGTACTGACAGGAGCAGGGTGGCACTGGGCACGTGCTGCAAACCCCTGTCGTTTTCCGTAAATTCAGATTTTTTTAATTGCTGAGGGAATGGTCATTTCGTACGTTTCAGTCAAAAATTTGGATTGTTTTTTCTGCAGAAATTGCTTTCAAGTAATGGATTTTAACCTACATTTTATGCTTTAAGGGGAGTCTAAGTATTTTCATCATAAAATTATTTAATTCACACTTTTCACATTAGATTGGGACTTTTTTGCAAAATAGGGTTACAAATTATGGATTTTACCCTACATTTTTCTTTAAAAAATGAATTATCGTTTAGCCACTTTCCCTCTAAAATGACGGCAGTGTTAGAACGTTCCCAATAACTTTAACGTACATGTATTTTTGCATTGTGATTTATTGGCGGTTTTTGGAAGCATATAATGTTGAAAGGGGCAACCAAGTATTATCATAAAATCATTTGCATTAATAATTTTCACACTAAATTGGGAATTTCTTTTGCAAAAGTGGTTTGCAAATAATTTATTTTAACCAAAATTGTATTTAATAAATGGCTCAGAGTTAGACTTTTCCTAGAACAATGAAACAATGTTTGAACGTCCCATATACATGTAACAGTAGCTTATTTGAAAGGGGTCAAGGTAAAAGTGGACGTTCAGGCTATACATTTTAAATAAAAAATGTGGGTTAAATACATGTAAATCCATGTAAACACATCGCCTGTTGTGTGTGCGTTTTTTAAAATTGATTTTGTCTGACTAAAAGCCGTCATTTTTGATCTTATATTGATAAAATTTCTTTCTATTGGAAATGTTTTCGGTCAATGATGATGGGGAATCTGCGAAAATGAGAACGTGTGACTGTTTGTAACGCATGAGCAATACAGTTTAAAAATTCATCTATGAGATCTAATTTTGAATTTCATTCAACTTTTAAGGAAATATGGAAAGTAATTGAATTCCGTTTTGCCACTTTAAATAATGGTTACCATCCCCATTTATTGATTTGAACCATTTGTTTGAAAAAGATTTGAAAATAAGCCAATAATTGTTTGGGAAATGCGGATAATTTCGTTTTTATGCATTTGATAACTATTGACTTTTTAGAGCAAAACAAGGTCATTAGATTTTGTTTTCGTGTCTTTCACAACAGCCAGTCCTCCGTAGGCAATAAAAAAACTTATTACTTTTCATTAAGTGTAGTTTATAGTGGAAACCACAGGATGGAA
Source organism: Kryphioiulus occultus (assembly GCA_034687865.1). Classification (NCBI taxonomy): domain Eukaryota; kingdom Metazoa; phylum Arthropoda; class Diplopoda; order Julida; family Julidae; genus Kryphioiulus; species Kryphioiulus occultus. The sequence continues at coordinate 2,515 of JAQGAF010003423.1, forward strand.
GAACAATAGGTTTTGAAATGTGATATCATTTTATCATGGCCAACCTGGCGAACCGAATAGCGGTAAGTTCGTGGGTTGTAAATCAGCTGTAAAAGTCATTTGATGCATTCGGAAAGGTAGATTTTAGTCATTTGCTTATTGGAATTAATTCTCGTTTTAAATACTAGAAATATACTATGAAGTACAGTAGAACCTCCAAAGTTGATCCTACGTTGACCACATTTTAACTGACTGGACAGTCAACAACCTCTACATGTTGACCACCTCTGTATGTTGTATGTTGACCACTTGGACTATGACACACAAAAGTAATTTGCTCTCTGTATGTTGACCAAAACTTATACTGTACACCCCTGAACAGTGACTGTCTCTGTAGAGGTACATGTAGAATAGTGAATTTTGGACTCCTATGGTATAAAAGGGACTTGGCAGTAAATTGGGAAATTTTTTTTTTTAATTGGAATATCAAAAATAAAACACTGCAGAATGAAATTTTATAATTACACTGTACACGGCACCTTTGTGTTTGTGTTAAAATTCCAGTACCTACTGTAATTTTAACACTAAATATATATTATCTGTTGTGGTAATCCCAGTACAATTCCAGTACCACTAATTTTAACACCGAAACACAAATGTACAGTGTACAGTGTACTTAGAAATTTCATTCTGTAAAATTACACTTTGTAATTGCTGGATAAACTTGCAGCACATTAGCAATACTGGTCATGTATTATAAATATTTTAATAAGATAATTCATGAGTGGAATAAGTAGTGGTGAGGGGGCTTCTCCACTTTATTTTAAAATAGAATTAGGACACAGAAAGTTTTTAGTCATTAGCTTATTGGAATTAATTCTCGTTTTAAATACTAGAAATATACTTTGAAGTACTGCACTCGAAAAAAATGAATGCTTGCTGTAAAATGTATGTACGGTGCATTTAGTTTACGGAATTAAAAACCTGTGTCAGTATAAACCATGTTCAATATTTTGACCATTTACTTATGTTGACCATTTTTCTACAATCCCTTGGATGGTTACATTACAGAGGTTCTACTGTAGTGGTTTCGTTATGCAATATTAAGCATGTCGACCATCCTCACGTTTCATTGATAATCATGGTTAACATCTGAAAACCTGCTACATTGTATCATCATATAACCGTTTCTGTTTCATTGTATACCTTACCTCATTAACTGTCATGAACTCATCAGAAAGTTCCTTACTTTTCCTTACACAAATTTTAAGCATAAATGCAATTTTAGTTAATTTCTGGTATCCAGTAGGTTTCGAGGTATTTTAATGGTGTATTATTGGTATACAACATTTATAGCCTTGTAAAAGAAACCGAAGATGGTTTCTTTTAAGGTTTCATTATTGGTTGTTGAAAGGTTTCCTTTATAGCCAATGTATTTTATAGGTTTCCAAAATGTTGAACACATTAAGGTTACCTCTAAAACTTATGAAAGGTATTTTTTGCACCCGATCAGACTTATTTGATACCTGTTTAAACACGTTTTTGATACCAAAAAATACAAAAAAATGGAAAACTGCACACTAGCAACTTTAAAAATACCTTTAAATTTTTGTACAACGGAATGGGACTGTTTATATTTTAAATGAATTAATTCTTGCTACGAATATATCCCTTATGTCAATTTGTATGAAATTTATAAATGACAGCCGCCTTGTGCTGCTATAAAGTGTATATTGTGTATAGTTTTTTTACGACATCCTGTACTGGTGCAAAATTTGAGGTGAGGTCTGCATGAAAATGGATGTGAATTTATTTTTCTATTTTACAGGCTCCTCAGCCCAATGGCAACATTAAGGGGTCATTTCTGGCGGATAAGTTTGGATCAGTTTGCCCCCAGTTGGATCCCATTTCCGGTGTATACATCGGAAATGAAAATTGTCTGACGTTGAACGTTTACCTGCCAGTAGTATGTATAATTTTTAATTCATTTGGCTGTTTATCGATGTCATTGGTTAATTTCGTCTTAACCTGGGACTTATGATTGTGCCACTTACCAGCAAGAAAGAGTTTGAAATTCACACGTTTACTCCATACTTATCACTGATTTTGTACAGTAAATTGTGTTAATTTTTCCCTGCCTTTTTATTGTGTTGTTGTGATTACGTAAAGGGTTATACATGTATGTGGGTATTTTCATCATCTTCATAACATATTCCGAGCACATTCAAGGTTGCAAAAGAGTTTTTTGTTTGTGATTTCATGTGAGATATCCTTCATGTGGCGGCACTATAGCATGTTCCTAAGAGATAAACAACAAAGCAATTTAAAAACTGAATAATTTACTAATTTACGTTTCCCATTGTTTTTTGAAGCTTCAACAAATTAGAAACAACTCTAAATTTATTGTATTTTCATTTTTTGCTCATTATTTTTCGTTGCTCCAATCTCTTGTTTCGTAATCGTTATAGATGGTGATTTCAAGGCATATAATGTAGTTGACCACATGGGAAACTTACATACATGAATCATATTTCACTCAATTTTGATTTCTTCGTATAGGTTGAGTTAATTTAAATTAATTAGGAAATCGACGAATTTAGCGAAAAGCTATAATATCATTTTAAAAAACAAATTTTTTTACGAATAGTTCAGAATTGCACAAATAATTCAGTTTGGTTTGACACATTTACTTGTCTGAAGACTTGTTATTCTGAAATTGACCTAAGATGTTGGTAGTCACAATTGCACAATTTTATAAAGGCACGTTCAAAATGTTTTTTAAATATAACTTTACGTCATTCGAACGAATGCTTTTTAATACAGCACCATTACTGTATTTTTACATCGAAAACAAATATCCTATTTATGATAATTTTTAAAAATGGTAAAAAGTTCTTCTCTTCGCTTGTTTTTTATTTGTTTTTCCAATCAACTACAACACTGACATGTCCAAGTCATTTTCCAATATTTAAAGTATTTTTTTACATGTAACTTTTCTCTTTGACAAATGATTTTTAATATACAATATAAGCACAATTACGGAATTTTTACATCGAAAACTAATTTCCTGTATATATTAATGTTAAAAAATTCCCGCACGTAACATCATCCATTGGCAGATATACATATATGAGGGAAAAATTGTATTTTCAGTTATCTCTTCCAATTCTAACTTTTTAACTAATTTTCGGGTAAACCACATGTTTATTATTTTTTCAATTAACTACAGCCCTGACAAGTCCAAGCCATTTTTAAATATTTGAAATGTTTTTGACATGTAACTCTGTCATTTTAACAAATGCATTTTAGCACCTACTGTATATACACTTATTTTTCCGCACATATTTCCAGATTTTCCACATTGAAAGCAAATATCCTATGTATATTAATTTTTAAATAATGGTAGCACGTCAAATCCATGTTACATCTACATGTATGTTAACATCTATGTTATTTTTTTAATGTTGGCACGTATCATCTTTTGGCAGAAATATTGGGAAAAAATATTTTTTAATTGTCCCTTCCAATATTGACATGTTCATACATTCATGTACATGTTCTAACGAGCATTAACAAGTCTTTCTTAGATGAATTTATAGTATTTTTGTAGAATCAACACAACAAGGTGATATGGTTTCTAAATTGAAAAATTATGTTTCATTTGAAATGCAAAGGCAAATGACATTTGCTAGGCATTTTGAAAGTTTTATTTGAGAGCTGCTCGTTTTCAGTGTTATTAAGTTTTCCTCAGCATGTTAAACTGGTTCCTTACATACATGTACATTCTAAATTATAGGAGCCTCAGGAAAAATCTGAACGAAAGTACCCAGTGGTTGTGTTTTTGCATGGCGGAGAATTTCTCCATGGGTCAGGGACAAACGATGGACATGAACCCTATAAACTTCTGGAAAAGGATGTCATTGTCGTCACCATGAACTACCGCCTAGGAGTTTTAGGTAGGACAAGAATGTTCAAAAATTTGAAAATCAACGTAAATTTATGGTCAGGAATTCTTTATAAAAGGTTTACGTTAGACTTGCTTTGAAGTTAAATTTTTATACACGTATTCATCCTGAAATGATACTTTCAATTGGATTCACTTTTGTTTACTTTTCACAAAACTTTAGTGAACTTGTTTGGGAAAGTTAACTTGAAAGTTTTGCAGTGTTTGAAATACAAAGGTGTCAGAACTCAATGAAATTTAATTTCGAAGAAATTTAAAATATCGATGTTGGAAGATTTTGCAAAATTTAATTTAAGTGATAATAAGCATAGTTGATTATGCATTAATTCCTGCTTCTCCACCAGGATTTCTGAGCACCCAGGACAGTGTATCTCCTGGCAACTATGGCCTACTTGACCAAGTTGAGGCCCTAAGGTGGATCCAGCAAAACATAGCTGCTTTTGGAGGTGACGTCAATCTGGTCACACTGTTTGGTCACGATGCTGGTGCTGCCTCTGCACTTTACCATCTAATTTCCCCACATTCAAAAGGTAAGGGTTGAGATGCTTTGACTATTATCCTTGTATAAGTGAACTGTAAGCTCTACATGTTTAATTAATAATGATGTTCAAATCTATTTTTCAATTCAACTCAGTACCCTATACCGGTATACCCAAAAATCAGTAAGTGTATACCATGTGGTATAGGGGGTGTATTTATTGTATTTATGTGATGTGTGAAAATGTTTAGAAAAATGGATATTTCGAAGCTCTAAACAGCTTAATGATTATTATGGTATTTGTATTGCATTGTCCTTTTAGAAAAAATGGCTATTTCGAAGCTTTTAAAAAAATTACCTCTGAAAGATTATTGAACAAAAACTGCAAAATTTATTTTCCTTCTTGAGAACAATTTAAAGCAAGGTTACCTCGTTTACACATATTTTTTGTGAATAAATCTCATGTTATTTTCATATTTAATGACCTCGTGTCAAGGCTGTGAATTGATATGTCAACAACAACTAGCTTAGGAACCGTGTAAAATTTAAATTTATGTTCCCAGTAATAAGTAAAAGAAAACTACCACTCCTGCTATTTTTGCATAATTTGATTGTTCATGTGTTATGTGTTTTACTGTGAAAGTCGGTACGTTTAGTTTGAATTAATTCAAATTTTACACCCAACTACAGTGTTATAAGATTTTGATTTCTATAATTTTCTTGAAATAGAGCCATTCTGTTATTCATTACTCTCCCTCGGTCATTTTGACTTTTAGTTTAATTTTAGGAAATATTTTATTAAATGTTGTGCGTGTTGAAGTATGCAAATAAACCAAAGTGATAAACTCTTCAACCCTTTGCTTTTCAGGCTTGTTTCATCAAGTGATTGCACTAAGTGGTTCTCCACTGTGTGACTCGTACCTGCAAAAGGACCCCATCAGATGGGCCACTGAATTGGGCATCAAGTTGGACTGCTATATTGCAAGCTCGCAGACTTTCTTAGATTGCTTGAGAAAGCGTTATCCTGAAGAAATTGTGGCAGCAGCCAACGAATTGCACGTAAGTTGTGCAGCGGTTGACTTCACATTGTTTAAAGATTTTAAAAATTATTAAAAAAAAATTTCCGTCAAGAAAATCACAACTTTTCTATCGCTGGTAGAGCAAATATTTGTTTGACAAACTATCAACATTACTGTAAGTAAAACTTGGGAAATGGATCACATGTGAAAAAGGCACTTTTTAAAAATCCATTCTTCCAGCACAGTCACTAAATTCACAATGTCGGGCATATGTCATTCCAGTTGAGACTATTTAAATATTCTGAATATTATTTAAGCATTCGATTCTAAATTACTCATGTATTAAGATTTTTCTTGAAGAAATGAGCGATAAAATCTGAGAGATTTTTTCTCTTCAAAATTATTTTTTAAAACACGGTACAAATGAAAGTAGTTTAGTTGACATTTTAAATTCCCAATGGAGAAAAATACGGCTCTACTATTGAATATGCCCTGCTCCAGCACAAACACTATTCGGAAAGTAGGCTTCTCCTAATGGCTCGTAGGCTGGCAGTGATTGCCAGTTGTTAGGACAGATAAATGAAGAATTACATTTTAACTTTAGTTTAGGTTATTTTCCAATTGGGATTATTTCAGTATTATTTACCAGATCATACCAGTATAAATAATTCGCATTTAACAAAAAATAATCAGCATTCGATTCTGAAATTTCTCAAACGCTTTGACTTGAAATAATTTAACGACAATAAAATTTGAGAGAATTTTTTTCACCCCTTGCTTGTTTAAAAACTAAGTACAAATGGAAGTAGTTCAATTTGACATTTGTAAATTCACAGTGGAAAAAATACGGCTGTACTACAGAACATGCCCTGCTCCAGCGTAAACGCCTATGTGAAAGCGACTTTCTCCTGATGGCTCGTATGCTGGCAGTGATTGCCTGCAGTTAGAGCAGCTAAATAAAGAAATTACGTTTTAGGTTAGTTGAGGTTATTTTAAAATAAATACAAGTACATATACAGAAAACCCAAAAGAACAAACAGAAAAAACAAAAGGGATAAATTTCGATAGCTAGGACTGGTGTCATTCTGGTCTACTAAACAACAAGGGTTGAAATTGGCAAATGTGCCCAATTGGAGCAGGGCATATTCTGTAGTATATCCAAAAAAATTCGGAAATTTTTCTTTTCGAATAAATTTAATTTGATTGAACCTGTTCCATTAAATTTTCAGAAATATGGAAATTACCCACAGACTTTCTTGCCTGTAGTAGAGAGGGTGCACAAAGAACATGGCGACTTCCTGCCTGATACACCCAACAATCTGTTGAAGGAGCACAGGGTCAATAGGGCACCTGTCATTTTAGGAATCAACAAAAATGCTGGAGTGCAATTTTATAAGTGTAAGTCATTGCAAATCCACCAGCCAGTGCATATCCACCAAACTTCCACGTAACTCAGATCTTACAATTTATCTTGTAGACGTTGCCAAGAAATATTCATTGCAAAACAAGGATGCCTTCTTTGAGGAACAACTTCCGGAAATCCTGCAGGATGCGACGTCATTCAAGCACAACTTTAAGGCTTTGAGTTCTGCCATCAAACGCGAATATTATGCGAATATTAATATGGAGGATGACAAGCAATTTACAAATATTACTCAGGAGGTAAGGTTTTTGTTTGCAAGACTTAAAATTTGTGATTGTTGATTTAAGTTTTATAAGCTTATGAATATGACATCCAGACACGAATTAGTAACGTTCTACTTATTGCTTATTCAGATGTTTGCAGATTTGCTCATTCGGCGATTCAACGACAGAACTGCCAAATACTTGTCAGAAGCAGGATGGCCAACGTACATGTACGTTACCGAATATTTGGATGGACTGGATTCTAATTCAGGTAATCCGAAGAAATAGTGTATTATTTCTTGAATATACGCTCGTTTTTGCATATGTTTCAAATGGTGGATATGACTACATGTCATCTTCTATGGTCATCCTATCATAATCGTTAGACTATCAACAAGAAAATTCCCAAATTTGATAAAAAAAAGTTTAAAGGTGATGGCTAACACCAAGTCATCACTTATGCCCACCATGCAATTGTTGCACAGCATACTTTTCCTTCAAAAATTATTATGACTGCTAAATATATTTACAGCTATGTGAAGAATGGTCTTTTACAAATTCCGCCGATTATTTATTTGAAAAACTAGTAGGTAAAAATCAAAAATTGTACGTGCCATAGGTGAATTTGTTCGAAAATTCAAATTCGCGCAATTTCTAGCGAATTGCACTAATTCGCAGTTAATTTTTAATTTCTCCCAACTTAATTTAATATTTTATAAATAAACCGCGGAATTTACAAATGCTGTACTTCGGAATGTGTCCTGCTGATGCCTGAATCCAGTATGGACACAGGGAAAAGTGCGCTTCTCCTAACGGCTCGTAGGCTGGCAGTGATTGCCTGCGGTTAGGGCAGCAGAGTAAATTACATTTTGTATGTTAGGTTAGGAAAAATACACAAAAAGGACAGTGTAATTCTTGACAAGTAGACAAGTATGCTTGAAATATGCTGTACATGTAAGCTTACAAGGATCGTAGTGAAAGTAATGAAAAACATTTTTTTGTAAATTCACTTTTTATTCTACAGAATCAAGATTTTTACTATTTGTTACTGCATCCCTTAGTTACTACATTAGTTTTATTACTACATTAGTCCTATTAGTTACTACATCCTTTAGGAACACGCAAACGATTTTTCAAAATAATTTCCTTCAATTTGGATGGCCTCACGCCATCTTAGAACAAGAATATGCCTGTTTAGAAAACCGTTGGCGAAATTTTTTGAAACGTAAGACCACAAATAAGAGAATTAGACATGTTGACATATTGTTTAGTATTGATTTTTAAATCTCTACCAGAAATAATGAATTTGGAAAAGGTTTTACAGAAATATTAGTAATTTAAAAACAAATAGCACACTGACGGCAATTTAAAAAAAATTAGCCAATAATGCATTTTAATGGATTTTATAAAAAAAATAGTTCATAGCCGTATAGTTTAGTGGAAATTTGTATTTGCCAACTTGTTAGATGAATAAATTGGAAGCGCCACAGACGAAATTTTTAGAAAACTAGATAGCAAATGATGAGTCTAAGCTACGAAAATTCTTTGGTAATATCAGCCTTCCTATTTTTCATCCGCTCAGGTAGGGAACGGTTAGAACAGTCGAAATATGAAGTTTTTTGGAACTACCCAACAGTGGACAATCTGAACATCCATACCATTTTATACTTTGTGTTGCCCCTCGTCCCTTGATGCCCTAAGCAAGTGCCTAATTTGCATATAGGTCAATCCAACCCTGAATATGTTTATTCGTGATTTTTCTGACAAAGGAGATAACTATTGGGCATTTAGTTAAAATAATGTCACACGTTTGCAAAATTATGGTGTAATTTTGCTGATGTTAAATTTTTGCCATCATCTTACGAACAGGTGAATCGAACCCAGATGATCTTCAATTTCTGTTTCCGTCTAAAGCTGGGTTCCGAGAACCTGATAAGGAATCTGCAGCCAAGATCCAGAGGATATTGCTGTCCATATGGACCAACTTCGCCAAAACTAGGTTGGAGAAGCCAATTTAACATTAACCCAAAATCATGATATGTGATCTGTTCAGGATTTTTTAAACATTCGCTGTCACGGTTTTTAGCATGCCAACCCCCAGCCTCAGTCATGATGTTCCACTCACGTGGATTCCCATGAATCCTGGGAAGATTCGGTACCTGAGTGTGGATCCCAAGCCAACAATCGTCGAGAGTTATCTGACTGATAGAATGAAGTTTTGGAACGTGAAGATGCCGAAGGTGGAAGCAAAAGGCAATAAGGACGAGCTTTAGAACGCCCAAAATCACTGGCCAATGAGGCCCTCCTCAGGTAGGGAACAGTTAGAACAGTCGAAATATAAAGTTTTTTGGAACTACCCATCTGCAAGAAGAGTTATTGTCGAATTTTTATCATTGCAAGTATGACATTCATTTTGGATCATTTGGATGACATTCAAGGTATCTCAGTGGTAATAGTGCTCGTGCATCTTCTTTGATATTTAATTTTTGAAAAAGTTATTTATTTGTACCATGTTGTCTGTACGCAAAACATGTGCGAATGTTAAATGTATGTGCATGCATGCGTTCTGTTCAGTTTGTTTTGATGTTGTTGTGGTGATATCTTCGATTTTTAACATCGTATTAAAACACAACTTCAGTTTTTATCGTTAAATTGATTTCATGGAAGGAAGCATGCACATGTTGAATGAGCTGTTTGTTCTAAGACTAATTTCTAAAACTTCAAAATTGGCTTACATGTATATTCTCGTCTTATTTGTTCGACTCCTCGTGTGTCTAAATGGCCAGAATTTGAAAATTGTTGTACAGTGAAGCTCCTCTAGTTCGACACCTTTATAGGTCGGACACCTCATTGTGTTAATTCCATACTAAAAATCCAATATTTGTTTAATTTTTCAAAAATTTCCGCCATATGATATATTTGCTTGTATCGAATCTGTAAAAATTGTTTCTTCAAATTGCCTAGAAAACCTGGAAAAGTCAGGCAAACTCAACTGAAGATTTGGCTAGTCTTCCTGACAAAAAATTCGCCAAAATAAAATCAATGGCATTGGTGCAGATAAAATTAATTTTAAATTCATTTGGCATTTTTTATTTGATAAGTCAGGGATATTAGTCAGATTTGGTCAGGGGAAGTCGGGGAAATAGAGTTGCAAATTTTGATATGAACCATGCCTTAGCTTGCGAGCTAGCATAGGTGTCCGACTTAGAGAGGTTTTACTGGATGTTATAGTTTGTAATTGACATCATCTAAACTTTCTTGAAAGCAAGTGGGAGGAAATTCTATCTCAGAAACTAGTTGAGATTGAACTATAATGTAAGTGAGGTGATTGTTGTCTTTGACACACCGGACAATAACGGATTCGGTTCCAAAGATGGGATCAGGATTTGTTCGTAAGGCATATCATTGTGCAATTGTAGTAAACAAGTTTATTTCTTAGAAATGCGTTTAAAATACTGTATGTGATGAAATGAATCCACAAATGTACTGATGTGATATGGCCCAGTCTGCACGATAACATTCTAAAGTTCTTTCATGATGTGTTTGCTGGAAATCAATGGCAGGGTCTTTGTCCAAAGTTCGTATTTGTCAACCAGCTTATTCGTTTCCATTTTAGGCTTCAAGTTGAGGCGAAGAAAGTTGGGCTTTACCGAGTTGAACCGATCCCAATCAACCGGCTTATCATTGGTCGTGATTGTCAAATTCCTGTAGGAAATATAACAGCATGTAGAGTGTGCTCACAACGTGCAAAATGAAAAATTAGTTATTCTCTCCACACTTACTCTCCCTTAGCAAAGCTGGTCCACAGAGAGTTGATGATGTTGGACATGTTTCCATCGGCATCGTTCAACTCTGTCGTCTTTGCGTAGAAGAAAGGAAACTGCAGGAAAAGCTCATCACCGTGAGAAGCTTGCTTTCCTGTTTGAAAAAGGTCAGAGTTGAAGCAACTTGATAAATATCGCAAGTATTCAGCAACATGACTATTTTGGGTAACTGCTGACTCAGTAAGATGTACTTTTTGCTTGGTTATTTGGGCACTTATATATGAAAGTCATTAATTTATGATTTCTTAATTGAAATGTATACATGAAATTTCAGAAGAGAACTTTTTAAATTTGTTTGGAAAGAAGGTAAAACCCAAACCATTTTGTTGTTTTGGAGTTTAGTACAATGTATAAAAACATATCACGTGAGACTTAATTAAGTTTGCTAGTGCAAACAGCAGCTTGGTTTAATTTCAATGTGGGTTTTTTTCTAAACAAAGGATAACACCTTTCGAGAATATGCACCTCAAACAAATATTTTTTGAAATTGATACTGAATTTTGAATTTTTTGATGATGTGAATTGTGAAATTTCTGACTGATACATAATTTAACTTATTCGAACAAATGTCTGCGAATAAATGTTGGCAAACAGCTTTTGGGGAATAATTGTTGGCAAACAACTTTCTGGACACAATATTCACCACCATGTATAGAATGAGCCTTTCGCCATTGCTACATTTATTTTATAAAGTCCGTTGAGTATTTATAAAAAAAATAAATGAAGTTGGCGAAAATCCAGGTGAATTCGTTCGAATTGCACTATTTAGGCATTCAGATTTGGATTTCAAAATGTAAATAATTTTTTTGTCAATAAAGTGCGGGATTTATAAATTTAAAAAAACAATTGACAACACTGCCTCATTCTGCACATGGCTGTAAATATTTTTAGCAGTTGTAATAATTTTTAAGCAAACATATTTTGAGAAATTTCTATTCATGCTGAGCATGTTTGTAGGACTTTGCTAAAAATTTTATTACATTTTTTCCTCGTAATTTGGTGAAAGTTGAAGGGCAGAGAACTCGTTATTTCTCAAATTTTCTAAAATTTTCATACCTGGGGGAATTCCGAAGCCAACACTCAAGGCGTGTTGCCCTACGTGTGAATAGACATAAGTCCAAGTTGGGATATTGGCACCTGAGTAAAGTTCTGCAGTTTGGGCGACTCCAACTCCAAAGCAAGCATCACTCATCAACTGCAAAGAAAATGTAAGACATCAATCACATACTGTAGCACAAAATGAGCTTTTAATTTTCTTTGAAAACTTTATTTTATTTTTCTGTAATCAATATTTTATAAAAATATGGTGACATAAACCAATTTGGCGTTTTCAATGTGTATGGATTGCATTAATTGCAACATCAGAAATTCGTGGTATTTGTGCAAAAAAGTCTGGCCTTACCTGCATTTGAATCTGTTCAACATCATCGTCATTCTTAAATTTGAAATCGCCAAAGTATTCTTTGTACAGGTGTTTATAAACGTTTTTATCATTTGATGTCATGTGGAACAGGAAAGGTAGAATCGTTTGAAATTCTTTTTCCAAATGCTGTTGACCCTTATACTCATAATGCTTCATAAGATCTGTTATAGAAATGATGTTTAGAGTAAGAAAACAAACCAGTTGAGAAACAAACAGGAAAATTAATGGAGCTTCAGGTATCATCAGAAATTTTACTTATTTGAGACAGTGGGGATAACCACAATTTTTTGGAAATAAGGAGAGGCCTCCAAAAGACTGCAATAATTTTGAAAAAATATGAAATGTGAAAAAATTTATGAATCAATGTAATATTATTTGAAGTGAGTTATTCGAAAAATGGATGTGAAAAGCATTTGAGAACAAGTTTCTCAGAAAATGTAATGATAAGTATTTGCGGAATAATTTAATATTTTTCAATTTAATTTATCAGTGGTGGGATTACACTAGAGTTCAAATTACATAATTATGTTGGGGAATTTCAAAACGTGTAGAATGCACATGAAGAGTTGGTTGGTGCAGTAAAGCAAAAATTTATGAAAAGTATTTTTTTTCAAAACTTTAGACAATTTATGATATAATTGGAAATAAATGATTACTGAAATAATGCGTTTTTGAAAACTATGAGATTGCGGCTTTGAAAAATATTTTTTTTTAAACTTTTGACAATTTGTGAGACAATGGGAAATGAATGATTACTGAAATAATGCGTTTTTGCATTATTAGCGATGTCTCATAAATTAGTTCACGCTTTTGACAATTTATGTGATACATGTAATGGGAAATGAATTACTAAAAGAATGCGTTTTTGGAAACTATGAGAATCTCGCCTGAAGTGTTAATTAGCGATTTCTCATAAATTAGTTCATAAGGCACCATCCTTTGGAAAAAATTGAAGCCAAATGATGATTGTTAAATAATTAGAAAATGTGGGATTGAAAATATTTAATCGATTGATTAAAAATAGTAATCGAGTTTAATCTAAATAAATACCATTGTAGAAGGAGAAGATTTCAAGCTCTGAGATTCCCAGTATCAGTGGAACTCTATTTACAATCTTTCCAGATTTTAACAGATGGTATGGGTCCTCTGTTAGAAAACTGGGCTGACTATGATAAGGCTCCACAACAGGTGCGAACACAATGGGAAACATTGAAGAAATCTGGGACAAAAATTGCAACAAATGTAAAACACAAAAGGTATTTTTGTTAACCATGTGACATGATTTTATACCTGCAAATCGAAGGGCCTTCTGATGAGTTCGTGGACAGTTTTCTTCTTCAAACAATTCACGAGCTTCTCAGTGTCCAATAGTGTGGGACAACCGACCAATTTAGCAATCTCTTGGGCCCAATGCAAAGGTTGCTTTTGAAAAGCCCAGTGATTGAGGGCTGATCCACTTTGGGCGATGGCCCTTTGAAACAGTCCTTAGAAATAATGATTAATAATCAGATGTTAAAAAGTAATCTTGAAATTATTGTGTCTGTGTCACAGCAATTTCTTTATAGTGATAAAAGGCTATTATTTGGTTTAAATGTCCAAAAACGTAATAGAACCAATTACATTTTATTTGTTGATTTTTTAACTTAACCTAACCGAAACCTACATTACAATGTACTGCCTGATTTTGCTGCCCCTAACAGCCAGGCAATCACTGCCAGCCTACGAGCAGTCAGGAGAAGCCCACTTTCTCAAAATGTCTATGCTGGAGCTAGGCTGGAGCAGGGACTATATCGAAGTCCACCCCATTTTATAGTTTTTTCATTATTCGAAAGATCCTCCTGTCCATTTTTTCATTAAAAATAACTGTTTAGTGTTTTTGTTCTGTTTAGAATGTTGAAAAAGCACCTTTTGAGAGTGGAGACAAGAGATGGTAAACGACCGATGCCCCTCCAGCACTTTCGCCGAAAATGGTCACCTGGTCCGGATCTCCTCCAAAGTTGGCTATGTTGTCTTTGACCCATCGGAGAGCCAGGACTTGGTCCAGCATGCCATAATTTCCAGGTAAGGAATCGTCACCAGTGCTTAAAAATCCTGTTGAAATTAAAAATGTTCTTTCATTAAGGAACTCAACTCTAAATTCGAGTTAAGTTAGTTAGCCAAAGACTTGCCCAATACGCCTAGTCGATAGTTGATGGTAACGAGCACAACCGAGTAATCCATGAGTCGTTCCGCCCCATAAAATACGTAGGACCCAGTACCAATTGTGAATCCACCCCCATGGATGAAAACTAGTACCGGCTTCGAGTCGTTAGCCTTCTGAGAAAAGGCTGGTAACTAAAAAACAAATATTATATTTTTGTGATTTTTAAAGTAGAGACTGTCACAGGACGGGACCATGAAGACGTCAAATTTTGAATGATTCTTTTTATCAAAACGCTTAATTTGGCACAACTTGTGCTAACTGGGTATCACAAACTTGGTCTTGGAATTACAGTAGTGGTAATTCTAATTAAAGACGTATTTAATACTTTTCCAGGATTAAATTTTCGTTTTCAAAATAATCACCATGTATATTTGCAATCTACAGTGGACTCCGCTTAATGTCATCACAATGGGCCCTGGCTATATTGATAAGAATAGCCGAAATAAGCTAATAGCCGAGGGGCAAGACAACGCAGTAGTTATTTAACAGGGCTGACTGGGGAGGATTTCAACGTTATGTGGCTAGAAACTTGTCTACCCAATCGTTATCCAACCCCTAACAACGAACCACTGTGGTATACAACAGAAATTCGCCATATCCTACGTAGGCAGCGGATACTAAGAAATAAGTTACGACATGGAACCAACTCTAAATTAAAAACTAAATTCGCCAAATTACGCACAGAGCT
>JAQGAF010003424.1:0-17715 GCA_034687865.1 Kryphioiulus occultus
CTACAATCAGTAAATGAATACCATGTGGTAGGGGGGTGTAATCCATCAACCCAAAAATTAGAATTCAGCAGTTAATTGCCACCGCATTTGGGGTGGGGCGAACAAACAAGATTTTTGATTTTTGGATATTTTCATCTATTATAATTTAAACGTGTATATAAGAGGGAAGGGTAAATAAAATTGACATGTTTGCAAAAGATAATTTTTATGAAATTTGAATACGAATTGCCTTTTGCTCGTAAATACGATTACAGAAAGAAAGTTTCTATCGAACATGCATGGGTTGCATTAATGATATTTACACCTTGCTACTAGGATCCGCTTCTGAACTTATCCCCTGTATTTAATGCATTTTTAATGAAGATTGCTCCCGTTTGAGTTCAATAAATATTGAACACGTTGGAATTAATTTAAAATTGATCGCGGACGTTCGCGCATGAAATCGAGTTTAGTATCTTTTCACGTTTTGAAAAACTATTTGCTCTTTCAAGAACGAATAAGTTTTACGGTGTAAACTAAAAATGTCGATGTGCTCATTTGAGGTGTACCTGCTCCAGAGAAGATACTAATAAAGTGAGCTTCTCCTTACGGCTCGCAGGCTGGCAGTGATTGCCTGGTGGCCAGGGACAACCAAATCAGACTAGGCTGGATTAATTTTGATTAAACAACAAAACAAAAAGGATAAATTCCGTTAGCTACAGGGCAGGTGTCATACTTGCATACTACACAAGTATAGTAAATATATGTGCTTATTTGGAGTACATAAAAACTATTACTTTCAATAAGAAACCCAGTTTTCGAAGTTTTTCACATTGCAGTCGTTAACTTTAGGGTCACGAACATTTGTTTGTTAGGCTAATCGTTTGCAATGTTTGTTTATTCTAGCACTGTACGAATCATTATGTTGAAATTAGTTAACATCGTAAATATAATCTCAGAAATTTTCAAATAAATCGCAGGTGTCGTGCTGGCTGCGCATGCCCAACAGTTGAGGTGCCTAAGAACGGAAGTTGGATGGCAATCTGTTGGGGGACTTCCTCTAACACGAGTTCAGCTTCATTGCCCCCGAGCCCTTGTGTGTATACCATCGGGTGAAATATGGTTGTGTCAAGAGATCCAATTTCACACCTTGCACCACTGCCCTAGCTGGGCCATATTACTGGTCAAAATTGACGTTTTCCTTTACGATGGTCTATAAAAAAGGTGAAACGGACTAAGAATTTGCTTTGTGTTTTGGATATGCGCACTTGATACCCAATGCTGATGGGGGAATATGTATACACGCATGTGGGACTCGAGGATCACCCATAGGCTACTTTCGGGGAACGAGGATAATGTATACGTGTGTAAGCTAGCGATTGGGGGGGGGGGGGAGGCCGAAGCACCAGAGAGAAAAATAGATATAATGGATAGCGAGTTGAACCATTGGCTATTCTGGCTACTTTTATGCACCCTATATTACAATATAGATGGTCGGCAAACTTTAAATAAAATTGGCGAGGAAAAAGAAGCTGGCAATAGATTGTAACTAGGTGAGAAGTGCCCCTTGCCAATAGGCATGTGATCCCCACCATCGACAGTGCCCACTATTTTTTCCCTTTTAAAGGCGAGCGAATAAAGTGACCGTTGGTCAGTGGCTATGTCGAAGTTGTTGCAAACTTTTGGGAAATGCACGAGAAACCGCTGACTACATTATATATGTAGGGCTAGAAACGTTCACCATCATTTTAAGAATAAACTGTTAGGTTGATTGTTTGGTTTCCCAGGTCTGAAAAGCACTTTGTGGTCATGGAAACTTGGAAATTGAAATGCCTATGAAGTCGATACGAAAGTCGGCTAAGGACCGATTGTGTAAGTTTTCATTCAGCTAAATTGCACATTTCAACTGTTTGTTATTCGGGGGTAAGGGGTGTTGGTAGCCTAATAATGGCACCCCTGGGCATTTGCCTTGCCGAACGACTTCACTAAGGTCACCCATGGAATATCGAATGACATGGTGCGAATAAGTTGCAGACGTTGGTAACTTTTAAAACCGAATTTCTGGAATTTGCGAATTTTTAAGAAACCCATGGATTAGTAAGTCGTAGTCCCGGAAAACATTTAACAGGGTTCCCACAGAACCTGGGAATCATGCAAAACCTGGGAAATTCAGGATTTTTAACTGACTGGGAAACCTGGAAAAGTCAAGGGAATTTTGAATTCTTTTCAAAAAGTCAGGGGATTTCATAACTTTTAATTATAATTTCAATCCAGATGGTATTTCATATATCGATCATGGCATTAAAAATCGAAATTGAAAAAGTGCATTACTACTTTGATGTTGTGTGAATTCCTGTATTTGGTCATTATCGCCATAGTAAATGGCCATATTGATTAAAAATATTATTCATATTAAAGAGCAGCAACTTTTTACCTCATAGTGGTCAACAGAAAAGCTAAAGGTTAGGAGAATTTAAAATGTTTAACCTGAAAAATTGGGGAAAGTCTGGGAATTTTATGTTACTAAAAAGCTGTGGGAACCCTGATGTAAGATGTTTGTTTTCTAACTGCATAAAAATGGGGAAGAGTAGATAAAATGAATTAGAAAATTCAATTGGTCTCAACGGTATGACGTTTGTATTTTTAAATTTGACGCATGTCTAAAAAGGGTTTTGGTATATTTTGGAAACCTATGAGCTTTGCCGTGAAATGTCATGCTCTTGATGCATCCCGAGTAAAATTAAAAACAAGGATACACACAGTTGAGCGTATCTAACATGTTTTAGATTGCTTTGAGTTTATAATTCACGTGGTGGTGACATCTTTGAAAACGTCACGATGCAAAGACGCTCATCTAATTACGTCTAATTTGTTCAGCGAAGTAGTTATTTTCACGACTTTCGGAGCAATAAATTCTTCAGATTAATATTCTGATTTCGCTCGTATTTGCGGTGTTTCTCTCACTCGTCGCATAACCCTATCCGCTATCTATTTTTTTTGTTCATTTACTGATTAAGTCTACAACGTGTGAATTACAATCTAGCAGTTGCGGCGAATGGCATCGAAATATCCATCCAGTTTTATTTTCCGTGTCGTCTTTGATTTTTACGACTTTCTCACTCGCTAATAACTGACTGTAAAGTTAACTGAATCAGCGAGGAGGACTCTTATCGCCTCCATTTATGAGTAATTGTGAAGTTTCACACTGACAGAATGTGATAATGAAATGCGATAAGCAAAATACATTATGCCGTAAGCAGGGCCTGCCATCGATTTTCTTCCGAACGTTCTAGGGTATGCTCGCACGGGCGCTTAATTTTATTAAGGCATTAAGTTATAATTCATATTCTTTCGAAATGGCGTATTCATTTCATTTTTAAATTAACTTTTGCTAGGTAATTCGGAGATGACGAAGTATTGTTTTAACGGTGTAGGGTTTTCGAAGTATCGTAATTCGAATCTCTGCTTATCTCGGCTAGATTGGTTTCCTCAGATTTAATGAATGTTGGCAACCCCCACAGCATGAGTTTGTGAAGTATGGGGGCTAGTGGTTACTGCTTGCAAACTAGCATTGCACCAGTGATCGCAGTGGTTGCCTGACTATGGGCAGTGTGACATTCTGAACTACGCAATCACTGACAACTTTGAAATATCAAAAATCCATGCGTTTAAAAACAACTCATTGATTTTTGACTTCGAAATGTAAATGCGATCTACTATTTTTGGGATAAATTTGATATACGTCATCGGCGATGCAATGGTATTTTTATTTTTTACAATACTGCTAAGAGGGTTGAAAATAAATGTTAACGCATTCTTTTTGATGCCGGTATTGAAGCCGTTGTAATTTTAAACATACAATTTAATTCACTTTATCCAGTTGGTATACATGTAGGTGAAATTTTATTGGTTAAGGTGGCTCAATGGAGTTAAAAATATAAATCACATATTTTTAAGTCGTTTTTTTTTAAGTTGGGTTTCAAAGGGAAACGAATTTTCAACATTGCGAAGTACTCAATTAACATGCAAATCGGCTGAAAAGCTATTATAATATTGATTTCGATTTTTTTCACCAAAATATTTTACTTATTCGCTCTAATACTTTTATAAGTACGTGTATCTACTGCTTGATTGTGTTATATTGGGTTCTCGAGAAATGGCGAAAGTTAAAAATTGCGGCTTTAGGGACCTTTTCCCAAGCCTCCTTTGAAATGGCAAAGCATGCTGTCATTTGCATTTCATGCGTAATTTAATAAGAATTTTCACGTAAGTTACTTGACTATGAGTTAATCCAAAGTCAATGGTACGTACAATGTAGAAGTAATTGTCATAGCTGAGATGAGATTTATGCGAACCGTTAAGTAGCTACAGGCTACAACGTCGTCGGAAGGCGACTAATGGCGCCGTAATTCTTCACTTTGGTAGCAAATAACCGAGTAAATATGAGGATGAGTCGCTGTTGGGGACAATGCGGCAATAATTTTATCGTCATTAAATCAACATCGGCTGCACTTATTAGAACATTTGCAGCGTCTCTATCTGACATTACTCGCAATCAGAGAAAAGCAAACGTCCACGTTAGACGCTGTTCATATAAGTCAGGCGAGAAAACCCAGGGGGGCCATTTCGGGGGATAAAAAACTCGCATCCACCCCACGCGCCGTCCTTTCATTTAGCTTTCGCCGAAATTGCCACTGCAATTTACCTGCCCTTGAGTGTGGAGTTGCGAGTGCATGAATTCCTGGAAATTGGTACAAGTCTGGGAAAGCTGTGTTTGCGCTGACTCCAGATGAAATGAAAAGAGCAGTTAGGCTATATTTAGCGGACGCTGGCCACGGCCCCCTGGGGATAAGGAGGCTGGCATCGAGCATGGATTGGTTTAGGCCCAAGGAGCAGGAGGAACTTGATGAGAAAAAGGCTTGAGGGCAGTCCGAAAGTGACGTCACGAATCTCAGGGTGATGGGAATGCACAGTGTGACGTCATAAAACTGCAGCGGCTGCATCCACTCTTAAGGCGCCTTCACACTGTCAAAAACATGCGTTGAAAAAACGTATGTTTTAGAGGTTATCTCACTTATGTGATTTGATTGGCCACGCCTGTTTGCATACATGTAGCGTCATAAGGCGTCAAGAAAAACTTGTTTTTCATAACGTGCGTTTGAGCATGCAGTGGAGGAAACGTCACAATCGAAAACATGCGTATTTCAACACATAATTTTGATAATACGTATATTTCACTACGCTGTTAAAACTTCGTTATTGCTAAGTTTGTTTCACTGATTGGTAATTAATGTTTGCTTATCTTTTATGTAGCTTTACAGTGCGTCTTGGCTGAGTGAATTTTGTCGCTTTTCTGTCAGTTCTGTTCTGGTTGCCTGTCTGGCCATTGACGATATCTGCTTTTTGATACCAGTGACACTGAAGTAAATTCAATTCTCGTGAAATTATTTCACATGCACATAACGCAATAAATGTATAAGTTGACGGCTTTTTAAATATTCGCACGTCAATTCTGATGGATGCCATTATCTCTGGTCTCGGTCTTGCGGCTTTTGGCATTCACTGATATGAAAATGGGATTTATACAGTAGGTGTCTTGGCGTAAATTTGGTAAGAAAAGATTCATCAATCGACAAAGTGTACCATTAGGTGGGGCATATCTTCACAATTCACTAACCATTAGTTATAATACCCATTCTCGAATAGGGTTCATCATATGAAAAAAAACGAATCATGGTCCTTGAAAACCTTGAACATGTCGAAATACCTAAAAACATGGGAAAATGCAATACTGGTGCACCACGAACGTACTCGACGTGCTTGGTATCGGCAAATTGAGTAATTACGGCAAGTCGAGTTTAACGGTGGAGTTAACGATGCTCAACTTCATCAGCGCTTCAAATTAGGTTCACCTTTTTTTATTTCCCAAAAGATTGGGGAATTACGAGGCACGTTTCATTTGTTTTAAAAACACATACCCTTCCCACTGTACCATGCAGTTGTAGTTGTCGATGTCACTCTTCCCCCTTGTGCTGCAGGGGTCATGCTCTCTGTGCTGTGTAATGGCCACCGTTGGTGTCTAACCAGAGCGTCGTTATGTTGATCTGCCATCTGTCAAGAGTGATTGGCCTTTGTAGTCTTTTATTTCTTGACATGGCCCCATGCTGGCTTTGATTTTATGGATTTTTCGACCGGGCTGGCCCTTAATTGCTCCTAGCCAGAAATGAACTCGTGGGCAAGTGGTCCTTTCTATAGGAACCAGTATTGAATTAACCCTAGGGGGCTAACTATGGACGAATTTGGTCCAATTTGTACGCATGTGTCCCTTGACCCTGCGATCTAGAAGCCGTAAAGTTGCGTGCGATTTTCGAAAACAAAGGTCTGTGCAAGTTTCTATGATTGGTGAAATTTGAGGGCGCAACACAACTTCCTATTCAAATTTAAAAATGAATTTTAATAGCCCCCGAGAAATTTCGTTTTACGTAAATTATTGTTAATAAATGCTATTTTTTCTATTTTTTTAACAAAACTGTGACTATTTCATAATTGGTGAACCTTAAAAGAAACTGGAAAGTTTTTTGAAATCCTAAATTTCTGGTGTTGGATTCTGGACACCCTTGACGGAACCATGGACGTAATGGAGGTAGATTTAGTTACACCAAACTTTGAGGGCAAGTCATAAAATCTGTTACTTGAGCCGATTTTTCGCAATCTCACGTAGGGATGGAACCTGTCCCCCAATCTGCCCCTTGACCCCTTCGCCGCCTGCCCTGTAAGTTTGACAGGTTTTTGGATCGATTATTTAAATTTCTTGGCCCTTTTTCTGTCTTTGCTGCTCTCCCCCATGGGGAGCTTGACATATTCATTTGTAACTCGCATAAAAGGGGAAATTTGCCCAACAATGGGCGCCATATGCCCCGCGAGGATAACCTACACGACTATTACAAACTGAATTAAATACATTCGCCCGTGTCTGTATGCCGTATGAATTATAAGGCCTTTTGGCAGAGCGCCGTAGGACGGTTTCGGCCCTAAGGCACAGTCACCAGCAAGATCGACATTGTGCACCACTTTTAATTGAATAATCAATGACGCGATCGTGCGTGCGCTGCATTTTCGGTCTCCGCCTATTCTATTCTTCCCGATATTATAAGGTCCGTTAAGTTGGATAGTTAGTCTATGCAACGGAGTCAATCAATTGCTAGGAATTGATGCCCTTAACGAAGAGGTGATTGGGTTAAAATGCGAAGGGCTCGAAACAACCGCCTTTGATAATGCAGTTAGGCCTCCATGACGGAAGGGCCGATATATCATCCTCTATACCATTATATGATACTAAAAAGTTATTTCTCTATAAATAGCTTAATCAGAGTTTAATCACCAAATGTAGTGTTTGCTTTGACTGCGGAAGAACAACGTTCCGACCAAAAACTGACGCCCCTTTGGAAACGAAAGCTCAAATACACGTGCAGTTACTGTAGCAAAATCAAATAATCCTTATTATATTTCCTCGAACGTTTGTAGCTAGGTTTATAAGGTACATTCAAGTACTGTCTTAAAATGTCAAAAATAATTATTGTACGCATAACCTACTTATCTACTACTGCTCAAGAATATAGTACCTCTAAAAATAGACTGGGATTCTTAATACAGTATTAGGAAATATATTATTAACTGTAGCTATTGTGTGTTTTAAGTGATATATTCTTAATTTATTTTAAAATCTTACCTAGAAAATGACATTATACATGTAATAACTGTAGTTGGGATGAAATGGAAACAAAATTCGCAAAATTGAAAATCGCTCGTGCCAGAATTCCAATTCGTAAGTGTGCTAACATGGTTTTCTTTAGAAATACTAGTACATGTAGGCGTATTGATACATGACTACTGTATATCAAATAAATGATGAGGTTCAAAACGTCCACAGGACTATGTATACAGTAGAATTATCTAATGCCTGAACCCTAATCTGTAAGTATGTATTAGTGTATGTGGTGTTTACATATGTGTGGCACACATTCTTGAAAAATTATGGCATGCTAAAGAGATGAAAATTATTTGGCATGTTGTTTTCGTAATTAACACACAATTTATTCTATATATTTACACAAAAAACGATTCGAATTTTAACTGTTTTTTCTGCCAGGGTGTTATCGACAATAGGTCATCAGTTGTAATTTTACGCCTTATTGATAGGACTTTTTTTTCTGTCGGGGGTATAGGGATGATAAGTTGGGGAAATTATTACGAGGGCGGAATTCGTATGTACATGTATATGCATGTAGATTGCATCAATAAGAGTTTCTGTAGGAAGGTAAACTTTTTGGCTTTATTACGACATGCAGAGGCACAATGAGAACGTGGGTTTCTCCTAATTACTCAAGGCTGGTAGTGATTTCCTTTGGATAGATGCAGCTAAATAAATACATGACATTTTTAGGTTAGAAAAGATCAGGTCAGGTCAGGATAAACACAAAAAAACAGAAAAGAACAACCAAATAAAAAATCAATAAACACATACATGTACATGTAGATAGGATAACGACGTTTACATGTATGACATTATCAACGACGCACAGTGGGGCATTTGGTGTCAAAAGCTGGTTAAAATTATTTTGTTGTTGTTGTCGTGAATTGTTGTGACAAAAACTTAACTAATATTAACGCAAAAATAATACTTTCTTATTAAAGTTTTCGGATTTTTATATTGGTTTATTAAAAAGCATCTTGTCCAATGGGCAATACGACATTTTTAATCATACTGTCATATTGTGCCAGCCAAAAGTTCATTTTTGTCAAGTTGACTGTACCGATGTCATCCAGTGACCAGATTCACATGATCTTCACTTTATTTTCCGAAACTACTAATTTTAAGAAATTCATACAAAGTGATTGTTTCAAATTGTTCCAAATGAATATGAGTCTGTTTGGGGAAGATTTTTGTTTTTCAACTTTTCTATTTCAACTTTTGACTGCTGTCACAGTTAGCCACTAGGTTACTTCTCAAAACCGGAATAGTAGTATGATGTTATCACTAACTTCTCGAAAAAAAATTGTCAAAAACGAAAATTTTCTTTTCTGACTTTTAGTCAGCTTTTTGAGCCAAATACCCCACTGTGCGACATCGAGAATGTATACCATGTTTTTTTGTAAACTGACAGGCTAAGATGGCTACAACTACAAGTGGGTTCTGCATGCGTGATGGCGCCTTATAACGTCGCTGGTTTTGCGGAAATTGCCAACGGCACTCTTTTTAATTTCTGTTTCCCGTTACATAATGGGCATTATGCTGCCATTGCTACATGTAGTGAGTTCAGCGTTCGCACGCATTCATCAGGGCCAGTGACAATGGCGGACCACTAACTATATTTACACTCGGGCAATCGATATTGGGAACAAAACGTCCCTCTTCATATCTAGATAATCGCATTGCCAAATATTGGCCTCTCTCTCTATTATCCACGTGAAATGGAGGCGTGCAAATCGGTGAATTTGTACGAGTGGGGATCCGGGGGGGACGCCATCCAACACGTGGCCTGTCGAGCCGACGACGCTCAACTCACCCAAAGCCTATAATTTTGGATTCATGAAACCCAAGCCGAAAATGATACGGCTAGACGGCCAATAAACCCACTCAAGTAGGATTTTTTTTTGGAGATTTTCGTCGTGAAATTACGGGTGATCGTGTATTGATTGACAAAGTGAAAACCGATGAAATTCACGAGAGGTCAGTTTAGGGCCGCCCTGAAACCTGTGTGTTGTTACAAAAGGGTTGGGGAGTTTTTTTACATGTCTGAAATGCATTTTTAGCGTGTATTAACCCATGTACAGTATTTGTATTAACTAACCGAATCAATTTATCGTTTCATAAAAAGCAACAATTAATTCGAGATATTGCACTTGTAAATTTAAGAGTTGTCAATTTCACTGGCGCAAAATGCCTTTTAAGATGTTTAAGACATTCATAAGAACAGCTAGGGGTGGGTAATGTGAAATTGGACCGTTTGGAATGGACTGGTATAGTTTTTGTTTCAAAAATATGTGTTATAATACACGTAAAAACATTTGACACATCTGCTTGAAAACGTGGAGTTTTACAACGCAATTTGATCCAAGTTTCTATTGTTTTACTTTGATAATTCGTTTTTCTAAAATTGTTTTCGAGTTACAAATTGCTCACTTGAAAATGGCTCCAGGCCATCTTTAATATCTATGTCATTCCTATGTCACTCAACCACTGTCATTTACTTATAACTCATATTAATACAGTCGGAGATTTGTGTGTTTATATTTTTTGTTTAACCTAAACTAAATTGACCTAACAATGTACAGTGAATTTCTGACCTGCCTGCCCCTAACCACTAGGCAATCACTGCTAGCCCACCTACTAGCTGTTAGGAAAACCCTACTTTCTAACAGTTAGGAAAAGTCCACTTTCTCGTAGAATTTGAGTTACGCAACGTCTTATATATGATTCATAAAAATACAAGTTGAAAATGGGCCCCAAACATCAAAATAGCCGCAATGAAAGATTTCGAAGAGGAAATTTTCGACTGATTATACAGTAAACACGTTAAGATTATACAGGTAACGCGTCAAGATCATACATATTTATCGGCACTCATTTTGCCGGTCATTCTAGGCTTATTTCCTCATCAAAAGACCGGGTTAAAACAACTTAACTTAAACGAATTGGAATCCTGTTCATATGATTATGCTAGGTATAGTAGTACAGTTTATTGATATTCCGAAGTATATGGCACCGAACGCTGGAGATCAATTTCGTTGCGTTATCGTGTATTTTTATTTATTGTTTTTCCGATTTCATGGGAATTGATATATATGCCGGCGAAATAATACATCGGCTGCACGAAAAATAATGACGATATATTTGTCTAAGGCTACATGGTTAGTGGCTGTAGTTGATTAACAAATCGTTGCGACCTCCGTGACACCGCCAGGCTACGGGCTAAATGGATGCCACTCGATCATTTCAGACATTTTTCTTTTTCTTTGCCCTTCCTCTTCTTTTCCCGCTTTCAGAGGCAATTTATTTCCCATCTTTATTTGATAGGTGTTTCTTTGAGACTTTTGAGCTGATAAAGGCAACATCATTCACTCTTTCTTGTTTCACACGCAAACAGACCATCGAAGATGGACTGCGGCGACAACTCTGACCATTTGTAATTAAACTCTGAAAAACTTCAAAAGGTCAGGATGCACTTTGGATCGACTCAGACTGATACATGTCCATTTGCTTGTGACTGATTGAAAGGAAGGGTGCACCGTTTTTCGTGGGATCCATTGCCCATAAGACTGTGAAAAGTCGTTGTTCTAACAGGCTTTTTTTAAACAAAAGAAAGAAATCACATTTTGCTTAAAGAAAATCTTCTTGCCAACAAGATTGTTTTTAAACATGATTTTTTTTTAATTTTCTGCCATAGGTATAAAAGTTATCCAACAAATACAGTAATTGGAACTTATTTTTCAGGATTACTAATTGGTTGAGCGCTGGTACCGTTGGGCTAAAATAGCTTTTCTCGAAAATTTGTTTTGTTAGAGCCCTAGTGGAAAAATAAGGCAAACTTTAGCATATTAATTGTACGGTATTACTTGCTGTATGTAAAATGAATACCAGTTTACTGCAAGAAGAGTAGGTTTAGCATGATTGTTCGTGTTCTAGGAAACGTTTAGGACATGCTCTATGTACGTTTACTGTTATGGATAGCCTACATGTATATGATGTGCTGAGGAAAAATTCTTCACAAACGCCCCATAATACATGTACACTGTAGGTTGTTTACAGTTTTATTTTCTTCTATTCAATTATCTTCTTGAAAGGGAAATTACGTATTGTGTTAGCCCAGTGGTCGTACTGTATGCTTTCTAGTCAACATCCGGCTAGTATTTCAGAAGTTCCTGCCTTATCTATTTATCATGTTCGTTTTATGAATACCATGTAATACGGCCTCGGTAAATATTTGCGTGAAAATTTACTCGAATTAAGAGCGCATTCCCATGTGACTCTTGTGCATATATAGCGTGCTAACCTTGGTGGTTACCATTATTATATAATGAATTAGAATTTTGCATTACGCATACACTTAGAACCGGTTGCACCATGCTTCGGTAAGATACAATGATCGTTAAAATCCTGATTTTATTCTCTAGTGAACATTTGCGAAACATGGAGTAAATACAGCCTGTTATTGAAGGATGGACGAGTTAGCTTCCCGCTTTTGCCCATAGATGGCGGTAGTAACATCGTTTTCCTCACTCTTGTCATTTTCCAATATGCGCCGAGACCCTATAGAACTGATTTCCTCAGAACATGTACATAGGAGGCGGGAAAGTCAGTTGTTTCATTGGAATTTCGACGTTCTATGCAAATTTCGCATAACTTAATTCATTGGATTAAACTGCAATAAAGGAATTTACCCCTTGACGGATTGAAGTTAGGCATTCTAGCATATTAGAGAAGTTATACAGTAGATGTCTTTGCCTAACTCTGGTTCTGACGACAACTTTACTCAACTGAGGGATGCGTACTATTTCGCAGAACTACTTATTTTATAAGTGGTTTGTTTGCTCTGAAAACCTTAGAATTTCATGATCCTATTATTTACCTATCTTCACAATCGCCTTTACCTTCGCCTAGTTTTTAAAAACTAGCGAGAAAATTCCTCAGTGGGCTGTGTTAACTCAGTAATATTAACAATGGCTGAATTATTCAGGATTGAATTAATAATAGTTTGTTGATTGCGCGCAAGAATTCACTTATTCACCACATATACTGGTGGTAAGAATAGTTTAAGATTGAATTAAATTTTCAAGATACCCGTGAAGTTGTATAAAATTTCACTTGTGTTAACTATGGTTTTGTAGTACATGTAGTAAAATGAGTCGCACGAAATCAAGTTAGATTTGTTGCGATCGTTCGAAGAATTACTTAAAATTTACAAGAGTAAACTAAATCTGCCATTGATCCACGTTTCATTCATGGATAATTTCAGGTTTATTTAAATTGATCTTGCCTGCATCTTCGCAACTAACAACTGTGGGTTCTCTCGGTGATGGGGTTGGGAACAGGCCTAGTTTTTATTGAGCCAACTGTGTTTGGACCCAGTTTCAATACCGCTTTTTAATCAGGAAAATATACATTACTCGGATATAAAAAGCATAATCCATATTGACTGTGTATGCACGTGGCGCCCCCACCCCTCCTCCATGTTTCATTTCTATACGTTATTGGCAATCATTAAGAAGTCCCGCAAACTCACTGGGGCAGAAAAATAAACCGTTAAGTGGAGCGTAAAATGGACGGCTTATTACTTTCTCCCTTTATTTCCTGATTCGGGTTTTATTTCCTTTGATAGCACCCCGAATATGGGCACTCTTGATTTTCGAAATGCATTTCTTCATTCGAAATCCATGCGCCTGAAGTATTTATGCATAAAGAGCTTCATTACGATATAGCAAAATGTGATTAGCCTTAGTGGAGACTGGTGATAACCTATGACCCAGCTGTTAGTAACGTGACGCCCCCCGTTCACTCGTAAAACATTTTGACGTGTTGAGCGTTTGAGATACGTGTAATTACATGTACATATACAAGGTGGAGCTATGGAGAACATGCAGAGTCCAAGTAAAACACCTTTCAAGTACAACGGTCATATACATGTACATGTTTTATCGATGCGTATAGCATTTCGCGTGCACCCTGTATGTACTAAAAACTTGGCGTGCGTGACCAGACCACGTTTCCGTGAAATATGGCATCCTAAACACGACCATCGTCCGTTTTGTGGATTTTTTGATTGTCATTATGCCATTAAGTAGATGGGCTTTTATGAAAGGGATTAGATTTAATATTATTCGAGATCTCAGACAGAAAAATTGGAGGGGGTAATATATCCTTGAGCTGCAATTGATAAACTGCGTGCTGCCACCGAAACAAATTAATCCCCCACCCCCTTATGTCCCCCATCGTATGTTTGCCATCTTTCCCATGCAATCCATTGTGTATATGGCATAATAAACAAAAGCATTCTGCGTCTAGGCCGGCCTTGATTGGTAGATACACACACGCGGTGTAATATAATAATTATTGGGCAAACATTGGGGGTATTTGGCGCGTGCGGATGACCCCCTGGCCCCACACTTCATCCCAATGCCCCCCACGGATCAATAGCGAGCATAAATCAAGATAATTAGTAATAGCCTCGCGAGCGGTTTTTGTATACTTGCACTGTTTCAAGAAAACTAGAGCATTTGCACCAGTTTTAATGAACTTATTGTTAAAATGCTTCACCGGTGTTCCAATAGACTATGTCTTCAAAAAAACCCGCCAAACATCAGGTTAGTTATGGGAAATGCGCACGAATTACTGATTCCCTGATAGAATTCGCTGAAGCTTTTGAAAGATCAAATAATTTATTTGTACAATTTTGAAAAATATTCTTAGTTTGGGATTTTAATATCAGTTCATTTCATGTCCAATACTTTTGTGTAGACCTGTAGAAATAATAGAACGCAGTTGCCACAGCTAGCACTGTGTACATGTATTTCTTTCGTGATATACTGTATGTATATGTACGTGTATAATTAACGAAAACTGTATTAGGGTTCAGCCAGACCTGGAAAACCTGGAAAAGTCAGAGATAAAACAGCCTGGAAAAATCGGGGAAAACAGAATTGATTCTGTTCTAGTCACGAAATCAATAACATATTTTGCATAGCTAATGTAGTTATTGGTTAGCGCAAAAATCAAGAGATGACAAACAATTCTGTAAAAGATAATAAGTAAAATAATCTAAATTTGCTGTTTTCTCGTGAACATTTGTGTTCTATCGCTTGTTTATCTATGTAATAAATTTGCATTTTCAATGACCATAGTGGTTAGGGAATTTTTTTAAACCTGGAAAAGTCAGGGAAGTTAAAAATTTCGCCTTTATTTGACCCTGTATGCAATACTCAGACACATAAACGTAATATTTTCCGTTTAGTATGATTTTGAATTTCGATTGCGCTCGTTTTCCTGGACACGCCAGGTATACCCCGTCGCACGCACGTTGGGGGTGGATCTTCCTCGAAAAATGATTTTCGGTTTTGATGACCGCGAAGACAATGGCTGCACGAGGTTTCGTGCAAACGGCACTCGTAAAAAGCTTATCGGCTGCGGTTAGATGCCTAAGTACAGCACTTTGCTAAATTACGTTAATGGCGTTATATTGCGTTAAAACACGTCAGCTATATGCGTATATGATGAAGCATGCATGCATGTCTTATGCGCATTAGCCTCCCTCCCATGCTTCACGATTGCATGTCAATGCGTACTTAGCCGACGAAGTGATCCCAACCAGATTGCATAAAACGACAAGAATTCTTAAGTTATTCCTAAGATACGTGCTGCTCAGTGCGGCTTCATGCATTTACTGTATACACGACAGTAAACTGTCTTCGTGCATAATGCTACGGCACGACCTTCTTGCGTAATTCCATTTATAGGCTCATTCTGACAGAATGGCAACTGGTTGAACTGTAGACAGTTAAAACAATGCCCTGTCTGATATGACACTGTTACGGTTGTAGATCAAACAAAAGTAACTTCTAGTGTTTCGATGTTCACAGTTGACTCTGCTTGATCAATTTCATTTTCTTGGTTTGTGAGGTGGCAAATGACTATACAGTAAGTACTGTACGTTGTCTGTAAGCAAATGAATGTCACCTTGTAACTTTACTTGTAATCTTCAGTAGGTGAATTAAGAATGTTGCCACTGCAAGAATGCTTTTACCAGTTACAGTATCGATGTGCACTGTATGGTCATAGGCGTGCACAGGGTTGAGAATCGACGTCGGCACAGGCCGCTGGGTCCCCCCTCCTCTCCCCATTTGTTGAAACCCAACATCACAAATCACTTGGTTTTCACATACCTGTACATTTACAAAGAAAACTTTGTTTACTAATATTAAAAATTTAAGAACACGTAGATGAAACTTTTTGGAAATTGAAGATCACTCATGATTGATTTTACGCAAGTTTCTATGAAAAAAAGTTGTTATTTTTAAAAACTGGATGCGACAAAAGATGGCTTCTTAATATACATGGTCCTCCTAATGTTTTTGAAAAATGGTAAATATGAAAGAAATTTGGCAGGAAAATGTTCTTATAGTAGATCACCAATGCATGTCTGAAAAACGAAATCACCCATAACTCCATAAATGAAATATTTTTGAAAACTAGAGCACAAATGATAAGTTAAGGAGCGTCGCAAACGAAATTTTTAGAGAAACTACATCAATAGATGAATTTTAATGAAAAATTCTGTAAAAAATGTTTAGCAAGATTAATAATTACAAGAACGCCATAGGCATAAATATTTGGAAAAACAAACCAAAGTTGTTGGATTTCTGCAAAAAAAAAATGTCTTTCGTAATGTAATAGTCATGAAGAAATCGCCGAAGGCGAATTTTTTTTAAGAAACACTAGATAAAATTGTCAATTTTAACGGATATCGGTCATACATACAGTCAAAACAATTGAATGTCTTGCCTCAGCCTATCCAACTACATGTGTAACTCTCCCCAACATGATCTAATCTGTTTGACAGTACTATTATGCCAATGCCGCTTTAATGTTGACTTAACTCAGATTGGCAACCAGGTCGCAGTAGTCTAAACATGGCTGTTGGTTTTGGTAACTTAAAGGTAACCGCCTGAATTCCTGGTGTCGTTGGGCACAGGGGTCAGCACTGGTCGTCTGCATGTTGTTATTAGAGCGTCGTAGGAGGTAAACATATTGTTGCTCTTGTCAGCAACAAAAACACATTGAAGTTGAATTATGAGTTTGAAGTCGTTTATAGCTTTAATGTTTAGTGTCTACTTCGGCAGAAAGAATTCTGGCTCTACTACTGTATATGCCCCACTCCAAATGTGCACAAAATACGTATGGGTATGTCAACCCTACTTGTCTATAGTAGACAAGAATGACACCTGTCCTAGCTGTCAGAATTTAACCTTTTTATGTCTCTTTTTTATTTTTGTGTTCATACTAACTTAATATACACATGAACTAACATAACCAACCCAAAAATGCAATTTCTTTATTTTGCCAATCCTAACTGGAAGCAATCACTGCCAGCCTACGAGCTGTTAAGAGAAGCCCACTTTTCATAGTGCACATTCGGTGCGGGGCAGAAACGAGGCAAGTACACGCGATTACAAAACGAAACGGAGCGTCCCTCAAGTTTACACTACATGTATATTGTAGTTTGCAGATATATTCAATCATATTGCTAACATGTCTCGTTTCATTCAACAATTAATGGTATTAGAACATGTGATGAATGTGTTTTTGGCATCTTAAGGCGCACTAAGATGCGTTAACTTACATTTTTACAGTAATCATTCATCTTTCATGAATAATCTTATTAAAATGTTCAAAATACAGTACCAGTATTGCTAATGTACTGCAAATTTATCCAACAATTACACGTACAGTACAGTAGGGGTACTAACAGGGTTCAAAATAAACTTGTACTACAGACAGTTACTGTTTAGGGGTGTACAGGATAAATTTTGCAAACAGCCAATTAATTTAATTATCCAGACTTTACATGTTGTGACCATGCTGGTCAACGTACAGAGAGTAATTTACTATTAGAGAATGTGAGCTCCACGTTAAACGTGGACGCGAACGTCAATTTTTTACACTCCTGGTCAATATAAATAAAC
>JAQGAF010003425.1:0-17714 GCA_034687865.1 Kryphioiulus occultus
GTGATTAAATTTATTGCCTGCTTGAAAAACTTATACTGTACACCCTCGAACCGTAACTGTTTTTATACAGGTGCATCTAGAAGAGTTTAATTTGAACCCATTCAGTTTGAAGGGAGCTTGGCAGTAAATCAAGTTTCATACCAAAATTATCAACTCAATTTCCCTGACTTTCCCTGACCAAATCTGATTAATTTCCCTGACTTATCAAATAAAAAATGTCGCGAGTAAGTAAAACTAACTATATTTGTCACACTAGAATTAAATACATGTATATTTGCTGTATTTTTTTTGCAACTGCCACATACATTATCTTTTTCTATTGCCTCTGCTTCCAAGTTAGCAGCTTTTAGGGGTCCTCTTTTTTGATTCAATAAAATCAAAAACTTGAAATTTCAAATTTGTTGAATGTTTTCCCTAACTTTCACCTGACTTTCCCCGACTTTATGGACAAAATGTCAACATTTACCTGACTTCCCCTGACGGCATGAACCCTGCAAATAAGGGAAATTCCCTTTTTAAAAGGAATCTCAAAAATACATAATTGCCGAATTTGATTCGAGATAATTTCAGGATATGCTTTTAATGTGATTGCAGCATATTAGCTATACTGGTACCGTAATATGGACATTTTAATAAGATTATTAATGAATAATTTTTGAACGATGCATGATTACTGTAAAATGTTAGTGCAGTATATTTGCAATTCCTGGAATTAAAATCTTTTGTCAGTACAAGCCTCGTTCCATATGTTGACCAGTTTGCGACGGTCCCTTGGGTGGTCAAGTTTAGAAAGACGCCTAATAATATTGCTATACATGTATGTAGTTACCAGATTTCTTAGGTTCCCACACAGGGAACATTTCGAACATCAACTTCGTTTTATGCTCTGGTCCAGTCGGTCAGTTTCAAAACATAACACGACCGCTTTGGGCTAGAAATTGATCGGAAAATCACGCTTGATGAGCAGGGATGCATATCAGTGGGATAAATGCAGACTATTTATTAGCTTGCTTACAATTGATAAGGAATTCGGAGGAGAAATTTTCCCAGGATGTGATCCTTTCTCAGGTAATGGTCAAGCATAAGCAAGCAGTTTCACCATTGCATGTGCAGTGCGCAGCATCAGCACCCTCTGCGATACCTT
The DNA here is from genome assembly GCA_034687865.1 of Kryphioiulus occultus. Taxonomy (NCBI): domain Eukaryota; kingdom Metazoa; phylum Arthropoda; class Diplopoda; order Julida; family Julidae; genus Kryphioiulus; species Kryphioiulus occultus. Next base: position 1,145 of record JAQGAF010003425.1, read on the forward strand.
GGTCATTTGTGCCCAAGGGCTTTATTCGGGCCAGATTTCTGGACGACAATATTTTAATTACTTTGATAGGGTCGTTTTTTGCTGGTCAGAGGATTAGCAGCCAGGGGTCAACGGCTAGACGCAAAAGCTTAACGACGGTCATTGGCAGATAAAGCGGTCCGTGACTGCAGTTAATTAAAAACAGCTTCAGGTTTTTTGATTCTGCTTAGATAGACCATGCACATCAGCTGATGGAAATATGATCTTGCAAACCAACGAAACCTGACAATGGGAGGATCCATAAGAAGGTAATCGTTGGTAAGACAACGACGATGGCCTTTGACCTTTGTGCGCAAAGATGCGCACTTAATTAAAGTTATAATTGTCAAGATGTTAGCATAAGCAGTTGGAAGATGAACTTTCTGCAGATTGCCGTCCTGGAGCAAGAGTTTCCAGTGACGCATGCCTCAATGGAAAATAACCACGAAAAGCAATTTTAAACACACTTTTTTGGTATATTTTTGTTTGTTTTTGTACTTTTGTGCCTGACAATCCAACCGAACTCAAATAATGTCATTTCTTTAATTGTAGTACGTATCAGATTAAGTTGGCTAAATTTCCCACTGCCCTCTATCGGCATTACAGAGCCGATTTATTACTTGTCTAATACTGTGCAATAAAATGGTGCCTCAAAAATCGTCTATGATTTTGCATATTATGAAATTGCCTAATTAACTATAAGTATTGAGTATTTTACATGTTCGCTATAAATTCATAATAATTTTTTTTATTTTTTATGATAATAATTTCGGTAAATGAAATTAGTAAATTTGCCAAATAAAAATCGCACATTAAAGAATTACAAAATTGAAAATCTGACGTGCAAGAATTTCAAAATTACAGTAGGGGTATTAATATATTCCAATATCAAACAGGTGATGAGGTTCAGGCAATCACTGTCAGCATATGAGTAGTTAGGAGAAGCCCACTTTCTAATATTGCCCAAAGTGGAGCAGGGCATATTCCGAAGTGCAGTCAAGAATGAGTACAAAGAATGCGAAAAGATACGTTGACCACTAACATCTAGTAGAGAAACAAATGTCATTTTGCTTAGAAGAGTGGCTTGCTATGATGCTTGCCCCAAAAAGACGCATTTGCCGAACGTAGGGCCACAGGCTGTTGGGCTGTATTTCCGGGTCCCTGCGCTCTCCTGGGTCAATTTGTGCGATGATGTCGGAGTAAAGCTCTCCTGATATCATTTTATGAAGCACCGAGGGAAACAATCAGTTTAGGATATCATCTCGAGAGCAAGTTTAAACGGCGCTCGGAAAACGTGATTTCCCCCAAGACCCAATTTGCGATACGACAAATCCAATTTTGCATGCTTCGGCTTGTTAATACGGAGGGGTACATGCTACAGGCCTCTTTGGAAAATGGACCAATTACTCTCATGGTTTAACATTTTTCCACCAGGGGCGCTTTATTCGTGTGCGATGCTGTATGCAGCGCCGCATGCCTTTGGGTCATTGCAGCAGCTTGGTGCATGCATCCATCGTCTCCAGGTTTGTTCTGGGGAAGCTAAAGTATCTGCAATTTAAAACCTAAATGGACAAATTTTAGTGTGATCCCCATGATTTTTTACTAGCAAAATCGATTGGAGCGATGATGAGCAAGATCAAGTTTAACGACCGAGGAAACCCTCATGGAGCAATTTTGATTCCAATTTTCAGCGGTCCATGTCCATACTGGAGAACCAAAGTTGAAAGCAAGTGACTGAATAATTTTAATTCGTTTTCCTGTGTTTCATCGCTTCTAGCAATATGACTACGTGAGAACCTGCATTGATTTCCATGTTTTCTTAACGAAGAATTCGTGAAAACATGAAAGTGTCAAGATAGCCAATTTTCGAAATGTCGCTAAGAGATTATTTGGAAAACTATGTCATGAATATGGTATATTCTACTGTGGCAGGAAACTAAAGTTTTAAGAAGGTCTACATTGGTCAATCCAGCTTTGAGAACGATTACTGTGGCACTTTGCACACTCATACACGTGCTCCAGCAAACTACATTGTATGTTCAACTTAAAATTCTCAGAAACAGCTTTACACAGTGTTTCATTCCCAAAACACTTTTCTTGCTTCCCAAAATCACTAATTAGAAATGCACGTTACCCAAAACCGCGTATCAGATAGCCCTTGTTACCCAAAACCGTTGATCAGAAAGCCCTTAATTGTTTATTGCCCAAAACCGCTTATAGTAAAATCTTGTTACACAAAGCTGCTATGAAGAAAGGTCTTGTTAGCTGTTACCTAAAACCGCATATCAGAAAATCCTTCTTAGCCAAAACCTCTCACCAGAAAATCATTTTTACTCAACCAATACTGATAATAAATACTGTACTTGTTAGAATGTTTAACAGTAACTTCAGAGTACTGCACTTCTTATCCACACTTAAGTTAAATCTTAATGTGTATTCCAAGGACTTTCGTTACGCAAAGACAACTTTTACCCAAGTTCCAGTAGTTTAGTCAGGTTTGGGTAAAACGAGAATTAGTTTGAAAACCATACTTATAAGTTAAAGTCAACTACACGATCACTCAAGTTAACTTCATTACTTGAAAACTTACTTAACAAAGAGGGCATCGCATTCAGCAGAATTTGTATTTGCGACTGAAACTCATTTCTGACCATTGAGCCTTACTATCTATGTAGTAAAATTTCTTAAAACAGTTTGTACATGTACATGTATGTTTTACAAGCATTGGCAGCAGTGAAGTGAAACAAGCACGTCGTTATGCCAGTTTCATCAAATTTCATTTTCTGTTAGATCGTGAACGTCTTCCAGTAAGCGTCCCAGAGGAGTTGGCCTTAAAACCTTGTTTCATTCACATTTGTTTATTTTAATTTAATATCTGAAGTGGGTTTTTGTCATTTTTCGACTGTTGTTATTTGCTTATACGTTCTACTGTATACGTGGGCTTACGATCGAACGTGCGCTATAGAAATGGTTTAAAGCGCATAAAACATAAGATAAATATCTGGAATTTTGTAAGAACATTGTGTACTTTCTACTGGCTACAGGCATGTTGATCAAATCTATGCTAAATTACGACAAGTGTCGGAAAGGGTGCGCCTCACAGGCGAAAATCGTTTAAAAGCGCTGCATTGGCATGCGGATATCATCCATTCAATCTCTTACATTCAGAATGTACTTTTGAAGTAAACGCCAATATTTGCAGAAAATTTAACTTTGAATTGAAAAACAATGGCGGGATAAAAACGTTTTTGGAATATAAATTTCTGTTTGTTCGAAACAAACAAAGTATCGGCACCCAAAATATCTGGTAAAATCTAAATCAAATCTTCGAGAAGATTAGCAAAACGTCAAAAAGCATCATCTGAATCAGATTAACACTATGCATGACACATTAAATATCGGTTTTTCAGAACCTGTTTTATATCAATTCTCGAAACAATTTAGGAATAGCTAGAATAATTGATAAAATTATGCAATTTTTTAATGCATGTATTCATTTCTGACGCTATGTTTGGGCAAACTAATATTTCTGAAAATTCCCTATCTAAGAAAAGCATTATTGGTCATCTACACGTAGTATTTTAAAGTTCTTCAAATTTTCAGAAAAACACATTAGAGGAATATAAATCCATTACTTCTAGTACATGTATGCTTCATAACAATTTTGCCTACGGCGCATTGTTCTCTTAATTATTATTACTAATAATATTTTCCTCGAAACTTATCTATGCTTCTGAACATTTCGCCTACGCAGTGGAGTACTAGCTTTGTAGTTTCGAAATGTGGCCTTTACATTCCCTGTCTGGCAAGGGTTTAATGTCAAGTTTGTATAGCCTGAAACCTTTGGAAGACTATAAATTTGGAGCTTCACGTGAATAAAATGAACAAAACCCTGCCAGATCAAGCAATAGTAACCATTCAAACCGTAGTAAATCCGTCAATCATTAAAACGGCACAACTCACCAAACATTCAGCAGCTACATGTACAAGTATAAGTTGCTACAACTCAAGCAAACATCCTTTCCAATAACGAGAGAACATCAACTTACCTAAAAATAAAAAAGGGATTAGAATACAATGATATTTACTCTATAACATACAGTATTCATCTCCATTGCATTTATAAGTGAACTAGTTGTTGAGCCACTAAATGTGTTGTTGTATTCTGAAAGTTTCGGTTAAAAAAAACTGCTGATAATTCTTGCTCAAAAATTGATTTTTGAGCAGCTGAAAAAACTTTCTTGCATTTCACAATGTCGTGTTCATCACAGCGCCACCGATCTCGCTGGCTTTTAAAGAATATAATACCGTTTGATTGAAGATTATTACTATTCGGAAACAGACGCACGTCACATTATGCGAAAAGCCGCAATTTTTGCGAAAAAGCCGGGCCCCACACTCGCTAATCTTTCATTCTAATGAGGCCCATTTATCATGGCAAACGGTGTATTAAAACGATAGAGCCGCCTTCTTGCACAAAACCGCTTATTATTTATGGCTTCGATGATTTTTTCTCGCAGAAAATTCGGCGAAAAAACTCATGGCACGCGTGCCTAATGAAGCAGCTATCAATTAAACAGACTGAACAAAAGCTTAGCCCAGGATTGGCAATCGAGAGGCGGCAGCGAAATCAGCATTTTCGTGTTTTCACAGGCGCATCCATAAATTGTTCTGAAAATGAAGCATTCTTCATCATTTATTAAAAACGGCGCTAATCTAAGTTGCAGTAGGAAAATGACGAATAATTTATGGCCGAGAATATCAATTAGCTCGGGTCGTCCATTAGCGTGTCAGGAACCGAACGAGGATAATAACTCAATTGCAAACGAAGGCCCAATTGAAATTTCAAGGAAAGAGTACGTGCTATTCAGAGTGAAGACAAAAAGTTTAAGAACGACTATCGGAAGAATGTTGCGATGACATGACAACATTGCGACAATAAACTGTATACCCAATATTTCGTTTGACAATGCTAATGGTGGAAAATGGACCACCGTGTGACATTGCTAATCTATACTGTGTTAATCTATACTGGGCATTTACTCGCTTAATGACAATTTTGCCATAATGGCAACGCTGCAAATTGATCGTCTGTGAACAATGGAATGTTAGTAGTTAAACAAATGCATCAATGCGCTAATGCACCGCGAAGCTAGTGATATTTAAAAGTATTTCAATGCCAATGGAATACAGGGTGTCTATTGGATTTGGTATGCAAATTCCATGACTTTTTCATGACTTCAAACTAATGTTTATGCCTATTAAAATATGGGACCGTTCAAGATGTCTGTAATGACCAAATAGGTGACAAATGAAGTTAAACCAAATGAAGAAGTTGTAATGCGTAGTACGAAATTAGGATAAAAGTCGGTATAGTCCCTGCTTCAAATGCGCACATCATACTTAAATTACAACTGTCTACTTGTAGTATGCAAAACTGACACCTGTCCTAACTCCCGGAATTTATCAGTTTTGTGTTTTTTGCGTTTAACCGAACCTAGCCTACGAGCCGCTAAGAGAAGCCCACTTTATGTCCTTGCCAAACTATACCCATAAATCACTCAAGTTCGCAAAACCACAATGATTATTTGAAAAACGACGACGTAATTGCAGATGTTACGAAAACCGACTAAATGTCAAATCGATAACCTTGTGTTACGAAAATTCGAATGCACGTGAAAACAACATGTTACTGTCGAACTTTTTTTGCACACAAAAAAATGTATTGTTAAACCAGTTAAAAAACTAATGATAACTTAAGTAAATGTAATCCATATACGTTAGTTTCAACAATATCCCAGCTACAAAGTCAAGGCATTAATGATGAGTAAGGCTGGAGAACACACTTCAAAAACTCACAACAACTTCAGCGTTTTTTTTCAACAAATTACGTTTTCCGACACAACCACGTCACCAGGAAGCGGAAGTGATACTGCAGTGTGACCACGCGATAGACTCATTCTCGTCAGAGGGATATTCCCAGCGTGCAATTGCATGCTCTCTGCCAGTGGATCGATAGCGAAAGCACTGCGTTTATGGCGCACAATATCACTTCCATCTGGATCGTCCATCACGACAGAAAATCTAAATTTGGACACGCTTTCATTTACTCATTAAATAACAACACATGCTTTCGGGCGTGATATACCGCCGTCAACCAGATATGGACAAATTGTCCCCTAATGTTATTAAATATTAGCATCGCAAGGGTCGACCTATTAAACCCCGGAGCGCTATGAAGGCGCCCATTAAGGCAGCTTTAATGGCGACAAACTGTGGCTCTACATTAGCGTCGTAATCGTCTGGACCACACCCACATCCACCCCCATTTCCGGCTAAGCAACACCTTGTGGGAGGGCAGCTGTTAACTGGTTTACTGCCAAGACTTATCCAGCTCAGCTCAGAAAGTACGTCTTCGTGCATAAGACAGTTTTCTTACAAATGTGGTTTACCATGGTGACTTTCCAATGCGGTGAGTAAGTTTTTCTGTTTCTCACCGCCCACCAGGACAGTATCGATATCATAAACAATTACACTGTTTGTAGATGGAATTGACATCAGATTTTTTTATAAATGCCAAGCTATCGAAACGACCCATAAATGATTATGGAGCTGGCAGCATATTCTTGCAGTATAGCCAGCAAGTTACTTTTGTTATAGCAATACTTGGGCAATTTGCGGTCAACTAATCACAACATTTTTCGCTACTGTCACAAGCAACTTGCGAGCAGTTACTAGTCTGCAAGGCATTTGCCCACAGAAAACTACGCTATACTACGAAATGTGCCCTGTCCTACTTGTCGTAATTTATCCTTGTTTGTTTGTGTTTTTTTTCGTGTTGTGTGTTAACCCAAACCTAACCAAACTTTAAAAATATTTATTTAGCTGCTCAACTGCCAGGCAATCACTGCTGACCTACGAGCCATTAGGAGAAGCTCACTTCAACAAAGTGACTCTGCTACATTGAGAAGTAGAGCCAAATACTGCTTGCCACAACTGTCTCTAAATGTTCAAGTTTGCTCATCTTTTAAAGACGACCAATTGTACATCACGATAGAGTCTCACTGGATCCCATTCCAAAGCCTTCACTAAATCATTATAGTGCAATTTTTTAGCATACGAGAGGCATCTTTAATTGAAGTTACTTTCTCATTGTGTCTACCTTATGTTGGATGCAAGGCAGCAGCAGGGCACATTACGAAGTATAGTCAAAAATGTATGCCATTACTTCTAATGCCCCATGACAGTCTCGCTGGGCCACAGCCCGAAGACCTCACTAAATCAAAATTACTGCGCAATCATTCAGAATTTCAGAGGCATCATTCAGTAATCCAATTTTGTTCATTTTCTCCAAATTGTAATCCCTTATAGAACGATTCGTAATTTGGCAGAAGTGAAATGGAAGTTATCATGAAGCATTAATGACGCTCAAAGTTGCACATGGTTGTCACCGGGCTTTGCGGACTCCGGTTGCATTTGGGACATATTCACACTTCAGCGTCCCGAAATTTTCTATCAAAAATGAGGCAATTTCTGTTTAATGCCCCATTATAATGAACTCATTTTACACTTATTGTATTTTGCATGCACGAGACGCGCAAAGGAATCCAATTAATGGGAAAGTGTTCCATGATAACCAACTGGATGTCTGGCAAGTGCCATGGGATGCAAAACTGTGGGGGAGCAGGGGGGGCAACTGCGGAATTTGTGATAAATTTTATCGGTGGAGCTTGCCCCCTCTCCACTTTTATATCAAACATGATAGAACCATAAAATTGATCCCCTATTCAAAGGTGCAATTTAAAAGCACCAAATTGGCCTACGGGTGGCTGCGCCATGTCGCCATGGATGGCTCGCCCTAGCGCGTCTGTTCCTTTAGGTACACATATAGGAACCTACTTTGCATAATTATGGCTCCATTAGCATACAATCCTAATTTCCGATTGAATGCAAATGCCCCTATTTACTACTTTAACCCCTTTTCAAAAATTAGAGAGCAATTAAATGTGCAAGAATAACAAGTGCTCTTCTTTCTCCATTGGGTAATGAAACTTGAAAGTTGAATAGCATTTTAATAAATCAAATGGTTATTTTTAGGACGTGACCATTTTCAGCCTCACTATTGAGAAAGCAATCACACTGCAACATGCCTTATTTGAGCGGTTTTTGCGAGTCAGCATCATGAATCCAGAAAGTAAACCGAAAGTGTGTATTTTACCATTGCCATTGAATATGTCTAGACATTCTGTTCAATTCATTTCGATTTTTACAGCGTTATCAGAGTCGGCACTGTGCGACAGCCAGTTGCAAGTACAAGCTCGCAGTACGATTGTAGACTAGAAATCAAAACCACAGTGAATTAAATAGGCGGACTTTTGTGAACTTTTTTTATGAAAAATGTTTTCTTTCACTTGGCCATGGTCAAGTTTTGCATTATACATGATAAACACATGATACGTATGGTTACTCGCAGGAACAAGATTTCAAAGGCAAATGCAACACCATTCAATCGTGTTAGTTGTTCAAAATAAACCACATTTTTAAAACTAACTTTTTATACAGAGCGATCATAAAGTCCTGCTCTCATTACATGTACACAAATTACTTTTTAAAACACCAGTAACAAGGGCCAAACATTGAAAAAAAAAGTAGAACTCCAAAATTTCTTCACTTCAAGTATTTGGTTCACCAGGGGTACCAAGAAAAAGCTCGTTTTTAGTTTATACCAACATTGACGTGAACATTTCGAAGCAAAACTGAATTGCACAGATTATTAGTTCAACATCGAAGTAAATCACCCTAAGGCTGTTGAATTGCACTTAACACTGATGGTCGATTTGGCCATCTAAGGGTTTTCCTAAATGCCATTTTCGATTCGTGCGATTACAGCGCCGCATGATGGCACTCCACATGAACCACACACATTAAATAAATAAAAACAAAATTTGTTCCTTGCAACAAGCATTAAAAAATTGTAATGAGGGGAAAACTTTATAGTCAACTTGTACCCAAAACATGTTAAGTATTTATAGCTTATTTCCATCTTTTTTCTGTCTTTTTCTGAAACAGTACGTGTTCTTAACAGCCCTTCGCCTTGACTGTAACTTCCCATCAACAGCGGGTTCTCTTGCTCAGAAAGCATCATAGATGGCGTTGGAATGCGGCAAGACGAACATGCCATATCAATGGTATTGGTATACATGTACTAGCAAGACCACGTAACTATAATTTTTCAAATATTACAAGAGTTAACTAACAGCTTTTAAAACAGACTTCAGTGTTGGAGGGCGCTATTAGAAGGTGCTGTAATCGTCACAACCACGTGTTTTTTGTTCACAAATGTGAGGGAGGTTCAAACGAACACTATATATGGTTGTGATATGGTGGCAGAACACAGGACTGTCTGACCGCCATCTTTCGATCACTTTACACCAAAAGACCATGGGCGGCAACCATCAATTGGTAATTCCTGGAAATTCAATTTCGCCACCACAAAGAGTAATACATGTAGTTTCTGACAGCCCTTGTGGGTCAAATACAAGCATTCCTCATATACATATATTTAATATTTCAATCCCCATCCCTCAGCGCCAAGAGGTCATCATTCTGAACAGTCCAAATAGAGATGCCAGAAAAGCGGTCTTCTCCAACAAAAGAGGTCTGTAATTAGTTTGCCTTGGAACATGATTGAATTCTTGCAGGCCGGACTTCTTGGCTATTTAATTTAACGTTTAGAAAGCGTCTAGGGGGACTTGTCACTATCGATTTTCGCAATCGAATTGCGGCGGCATCAGGTGTCCACCGAGGCCCAGCGACTTGAAGCCATGGCCTGCACAAACAACGTCGAAGACGTCAAAAGCAGATCGGAACGCAGCGTTCCAAAACACACTCTGCGTGGGGTGCAAGGATGCAGGAAGCCACTATTTTTGGAAAGCAGTGCCATTGCCAGCGCCTGCCATAAATGAGTTAACTACCGAGGATATCCGGGTATGGCACACAGCTCGGCCTTGTGGGGGAAACTGTATTCTGGCAGTTATTTTGGAAATTGCACACATTTTCAACATTCCAAAAGCTTGTCAGAACGCTGTCCTACATATCTGGCACGTGGAAAAGTGACGGTAACGTGGGATAAAAATTATAAACATTGAACCACTCGTTCCCAACGCAATATCTGACTGAAAAATTCCAGTACAAGACATACTTTAGGCATTTAAGTTTAGCGTACTTGCCCAAGACGTTATGGTATATTACATTATGGTAGTTGATGAATGTTATCAAGCTTCATTTCCTAGCAATAACTTGACTTGCTTCTCAAAAGCCAAACACCATCTACTCTACATGATGAATTACATGTACGAGCAACATGACATTAACAACGCGGTTGATATTACGAGGAAATATTTCGGATAACTTCGGAATATGCCCTGATCCTGCCCTGCACCTATTATTTCTTTCCAAGTGTACTTGTCTAGCATACAGTGTTGGACAGAATTATAAGGTGGGTAGTAACATTTTTAATACAAGTTGTTACCGTATCCTTTGTCCATGCATATTTTTACATTTTTTGAGTTCTCTCTGCATGACATGCTTGGAATCTGCTAATTTTGCATAAACATGCGAGTTAAATCGTGGATATTTTGTTTCATTTTGCATGCTCAATTGAGAGTGGAATATACCAGATTTTCCTAGTGACCTTATTATTCTGTTCAGTACTGTACCTGTCGTTGGTTTCTGAATTAACCTAACAATGTTATTTTTCATTTAGCTTCCACTAATCGCCAGGCAATCACTGCCAGCCTACATGCCATTACACGAACCTCACCTTTCCATATAGTTCGATCGTTTAGGTGTGTAACCCATTTCTGTATTTTTAACAGCAGTTAGGAAACTGTCCAACTTGCGTGTAGTGCATAACATCAAAATAAACGTTCTTACAGAAATCACATTATAATAGTTTTGAAAAATAAACGAAGAACTTTCTTTTGGGGGCTGAACATCGAAAACTGCATTAATTTCTTTTCAATGTTGCTTAGTATTATTATGTTGTTCAGCAAACGTATCCATCAAACACCCTATAGACCCTTTTCAGTATACAGTATGCTACTGTAGTTCTTGTACAAAGAGTGATCTTTATTTGCAGTTTTCGCTACCTTAAAACCCCTTTTAGTTTAAAACCCCCGTTTTTTTAGTACACGTATTGCAAGCATATAAATAGAAATCGAGTAGACGAAGCACAATCGCAACTTGCGTACGATAATATCCAACAGATGTTTCTACGAATTTTTTTCCGATTGCGATCCGACGCTTCAGTGAAACAGCACACATGAAAATAAATGCAAATTTTCGAGAAAAACAGACTGCCTCTCTACGAACAAAAAATCAAGTGAAGTTTCCAAAAAACTGTCCCACTGAGTCTGTGCACTGTCAATCAAGCTGGCAAAAATGCCAAATGCAAGAGTTGGGCATCAACAAACCCATGCCTGGGACCAGGTAAAAAAGCAGGTATAAAAAGTAGGCGTGGTCACTTGACCCCTATTTCCGGGAGGCACCCTGGGCCGCCGCCCAATTAGCCAATTAATCGAAATTTGGTTAATAAAAACGCACCGGTGATTGTGCGGATATGCAACCACTTGATTTGGCCCATTTTTGGCACCGGTTGCCTGGAAACCACGAATATAAAACAGGGCGGGTCCCTGGGTCCTCGTTACCCCTTTCGTTTCGTGTTAATTACCCCATAGCGGGCCGCTAATCGAGTTCCAAGCTCGTTTCGTGCAATCGGGCTTAATCGGCTGACGGGAAACTGCTTTTGGCGCGAGAACCGAGTTCTGTTCCCAAGACGAAGCTTCGTTTTGGAAAATAAATGCTAATTGATCAAATGATGCCTAATGTTCCTGCCAGCTAAACGAGTTAGGGACTTAACTGCTTTTCAGATGCCCACAACGTCCAATTTAATTTAATCAAAGTTTAGCAAACGCATCTTGAGCGAACGTTGTTTTTTTTGGAAAAAATTTGGCAAAAAATTGGCCAACATTAGTCGCCAATGTTTGGATGTGGATTTATTTTAGGGTGTACTTCGGTGTAGTCCCTGCTCCAGCATGGACACGATAAGAAAGTAGGTTTCTCCTATCTGCTCGTAGGCTGGCAGTAATTGCCTGGCAGTCAGGGGCAGCTAAATACGACATGACATTCTTAGGTTAGGTAAGACTAGGCCTAAACATAAAAAATGAAGGAAAAAAGGAAAAGGAACCAAGTTCTGTTCTCAATGCGAAGTTTCGTTTTGGAAAATAAATGCTTATTGATCATAATGATGCCTAATGTCCTTGCCAGCTAAACGACTTAGGGTCTAAAACGGTAAAAGTTGTCTTTTGGGTAACTAAAGTCCTCGAAATACACATTAAGATTTAACGTAAAAGTGTGAATAAGAAGTACAGTACTCTGAAGATACTGTTAAACATTTTTACAAGTACAGCATGCATCATCAGTATGGATTGGGTAAAAAGGATTTTCTGGTTAGCGGCTTTGTGTAACAAGGTTTTACTTTAAGCGGCTTTGGGATATAAGCAATTAAGGGCTTTCTGATAGGGGTTTTGTGTAACCGGGACTTTTTGATCAACCTTAGGAACTAAAACGCCTTTTCAAATGCCCACAATGTCCAATTTAATTTCGTCACCGTTTACCAAAGGTATCTTACGTTGTTTTTTTCCAGCAAAAATAATTGGCTAACGCTATTCGATAATCTTTGGAAGTGGTTTTAGGGTACACTTCGGTATTGTCCCCGCTTCAGCATAGACACAATAAGAAAGTGGGCTTCTCCTAACTGCTCGTAGGCTGCCAGTGATTGCCCTACAAGGCCGGGCAGCTAAATCAAATATTACATTCTTAGATTAGTTTAGGTAGGCTAATAAAAATGGATAAAAAACATAAAGATAAATTTCGAAAGCTAGTACAGTAGTAATGCTTAAATACTAGACAAGTGAGTACTTGGCAACACAATAATTTGTCTGGTATGAAATGATGACATGGAGGAAGATGACATTGAGCTATGCTGAAAACCCTCAATTGCCGTCTGGTTTAAGCTCAAGTGCAAGCTGCAGTAGATATTACAGATTTTAAAAAGCATCGAAGGCTGCTAAAAGCCCTCAATGACAAATGGTGTGTTTACCAAAGGCATAATTGCCTAGCACTGTCACTGCACTGGGAAACGCCTAACTGACCAAACGTTTGACCAACATGTCAAACAATGGCAAAATGGATTAAAAGGGCGAATGCATCGAGTACTGCAAATGCCGTCAATGAACAAATGCCATCAATGAACAATTCGTGTTTTGGCATCTCAATGGATTGGTCAATGGTCGAAGGCATCGCAAAACTTGTCAGTGCACACGACCTTGTAAGATTTACTAAGATTACAGCGACATGTAATCTAGGTCATGTAATCTAGGTACACCAGTACCTAGGTGTACTATTTGCCATATTTTCAGTTTCGTCAAATATATTCCAAACCTCCAGTTAATTTCTTAACTTTCGATATATTAACTTTTTTTTCCTTTCCTATTAATTCCTTGCAATGTTGAATTATGCATGTATTGTCCATACCGGTTTTCCCTTTATAATACTCAGGTCAACAAGTTGTTATGTTCTCTGATGGAGAGACACCAATCTGGTTCATTGGCACATGGACAAGCAACAACTGTTGTTTTGATTATTAACTTGATGGTGAACCATAACGGTGTCAGCCATATGATCATTATGTACTTGTGTTAACAATGCAAACGGAAGTATTGTCCATGAGTTATACTTAAGATGTGGACGTGAACGCCTATTTTGGCTCTGGTCCACCCTGTACAAAAATAAACGCAAACCAACCATGAAGACATAAAAAAACGCCATGAAGCCGACCATATCTGCTGGATGCATATGGATAGTGTGATGTCATCAAACCATCGTAGCCTTACATACAATTGAGACATTGAGGTAATCCCATAATTGTACAATATGACATCAAATGCTTCAAGCGTTTCTGGTCACAGCCTGCTAGTCAACTTTTAGCTAAAGTTGTTTTATTTTGTTTGCCCTGCCATTAAAGGTAATTGCTTGGCTAATGAACAGGTCCCTAATGGGCAACAAATCAAACTGCTATTTTAATGAAGTCCATATCTGACACCAACATTTGGTTAAAACAAGTGTTTTTATGCATATGCCATTAATTCCCAAATTTCATCAGATAAAGTACGTTTGCTCCACCCTGCATTACAAACGAAAGGAAATCTATCATCAACCACTTGCTGTTGACAATTTAAAAACACCTTACTTACCAAAAAAAAGCGAAATTAAGGTTTCCGTTAACTGCGACAGCTGTTGCGTTGAAAATTTAAAAGCACTAGGACAAAAGTCAGGTAACCGGAAGACGTGCAAGGGCAAAGTGCCCCAGGTCATGAGGGTGCACCTGCCTAGGTGATTATTTACTGTCCCTCTCATTTCCTTTGGGGTACCCTTCCTGTGGCCCCCATTTAGGGGAGAGAATCTGTTCCGCAAGGCAATGAATGGGGACCTTACACCGTGAGAAACTACTACGTGATGACGTCATAGAAGTCTAGCTACCATTCAAAGCCATTAAATTGCATTGTGGACCTGCCAAATACAGGCTGCACCAAAAGTGACATCAAAGAGTAACTGTATAACGACAACGAAATATCCTTAAATCTTTAGTTTCAACAAATTGATTTGTTTCCATGAAAAATACGTTAAATGAACATTCAATTCAACTCAATTGTTTCGATCAATGGCTTGTTAAGTTCCATTAAAGTCCCAATGTCGCCAGTGAAGTACCACTGCAGCCAGTGAAGTACCACTGAGGCCATTGAAGTCCCAATGTTGCCAGTGAAGTCCCAATGTTGCCAGTGAAGTCCCAATGTTGCCAGTGAAGTGCTGCCCAGTGCTGCCCAGTGCTGGACACGTCAAGACTTGCAATGACTTCACTGTAACTTCGCCCTAGATTTCAATTACTTTAAGAATCTCAGTGACCATATATGAACCTCAGTGATCGTGCGAGAACCTCAGTGACCATGCGAGAACCTCAGTGACCATTCACGAACTTTAGTGACCATTCAAGAACTTCAGTGGCCATTCAAGAACTTCAGATGGACTCCAAGGACTTTATTGAGGCTCCGGAAATTGTTACTAGCCCATTTGTCCATACGAAAAAAAGCCATCACCTTCCCATCACCTTGGCCCTTGTCATAATCTGACCAATCCTCCCTTAAGATGCATGACATAATAACTGGACGTTTCCATGCGAGAAAATGCAATTGAAAATTACCCAATGTAGCCGCATGCACACGAGCAACAGCTCATACAGTAATTAGTAGTGTTTTCGAGGAACAGTGGCATTTGTGACTATTTCAAAAACTTTTCCTACTAAGTCCAAACATGCAATTAACCGCAATTTTCCAAGGTGTGGTACCACAGGTCACACGCAAGAATTCAGATCCTACACCCAGCATCATCCCTCATGAATAGATGGGTCATGCTTTCACACTTGTCGGTTGAAAACGTTGATGGCGCTACGGGTGAGTGTCAGTCCATTGTGACCACGTGAGTGATTTCCAGTCCATGACAGCAGAAGAAGTCGTGGTGGTGAACCCCGATTTCTGGCTCGAACAATAGCAGAAAACGACGAGGGCAATTAACTCGAGCGCTGTAGCGTGCCGATAGCAGTCTTTGCAAACAGGAAAACAGAAGAACAGAGAAGTCGGTCAAGCATAAGACGGACAAATAGCCATTGGCCGCAACAATAACAACGATAACGCCCTAGCGGATATCGCGCAGAAAAACCCCAAGATGGCAGACCCACTCCCGAGGACGTGCACCGGATGTGACCTCACAACTGATTACCCCCAAATTATCCAGGCGCAGACACGTGCCGTGCAAGAAAGTAACTGTCACGCACGAGCGCTGGCCAGTTGAGTTTGTCCACGTGACGATGACCTCACGATCTTAAAAGGCAAACATGCTTGGAGGGCATACGAGTCATCCCCAGGCGGATCTGGCGAATTTTAAGGTCTGATGAGCACCACGTGACTAAGCAATCATAGAATTCTAGTTGGATGGCAACGTTTTAAGTTTACCAAGTGTCCATATTTTCTCTTATGCAGGCTTCCCACTCAAAATTGTCAATTTCCCTGACTTTTCCAGGTTTTTGTAAAATTTCCCCCCGACTTTATCAAAAGCTGTCTGTGGAAAAAAACGTGAAACAAAATACATGTACACCAATTACTGACAATTGAATGTATCACTTCAAAAATTGAGAATCTTAAATGTTCTTTCTCAAATTGAGAATCTTAAATGTTCTTTCTCAAATCAACAATCTCATGTATCGCATACAGTAACATGGCTGCATGAAGATACTACCACTTTTAAGTAGAATCACAAACAAATTCAGTTCATCATTTCAGGTTATGGTAATTTAAGGTGGTGGTGGTAGACACTGTCACTCAAATCCGCTAATGGAATTGCATGCCCATTCGGATGCATATCGTTGGTCTTACTTTTT
>JAQGAF010003426.1:0-17694 GCA_034687865.1 Kryphioiulus occultus
CCCCCCTCCCTCCCCATGATAGTGACATTAATGCTTGAACGTCCCACGTGGATATCGAGACATAGCAACGTTACTGAGCGGTCGCAGAATTTAGGACCAATCGACCAAAAAAAATTGATCTCCAGATATGGCGAAGTTGTCGGTGATAAAACAAAGATAAGACCGATAACATTGAACAAGGGGTGGGGTTGCGTGGGCCAGGATCGGTTAAAACGACGACCTCATCACCACGCACTGATACGGTTATCTCGCGTGTTACACCTTTGATAAGACAGATCGTTAACCACTGACATGTCATTCGACTAGAGATTTTTATTTAATTTTTTTCGTTATTTCTGCTTAAAAATTCGTGTTCTAACCGTTGCCTTCCTTTTTCTCATTGCAAAGCGACCCACCGAGGACCGAAACCCGCCCGCACCCGGACCATGAAGTGGCGTCACCTGCCGGCCAGGAACGACTGAGAGGGCGCCAGGAGCCACAACCGGAAGCGGAAGCCAGCATGGGCCAGGGCTCGTCCAGCCGCCGCTCCACGGCGTCCTCGTCCTTCTCGCGGCGGCTACGGCCGTCCCCGGGATCCAAGCGCCGTACGGGCAGCGGCAGCAAGCGGCACAGCGGCCGCGAGCTCAGTGACACTTTCAACCTGATGGACGGTGACTTCAGGGTGACTCTGATGAACGTGAACGTGGCCACCGAGGAGGAGCTCATGACCCTGCCCGGGGTGACCCGTGCCGTGGCCCGTGCCGTGGTCGAGCATCGGCAGCGCATCGGACACTTCAAGAAGGTGGAGGACCTGGCCCTGGTGTCAGGAGTTGGCGCCAACAAGCTGGCCGCAATCAGGTCCGAAATTTGCGTTAGCGGACACAAGGGCATTAGCCGTTCCTCCTCGTGCGGCACGCCCTCCGAGGACTCGGGAGAACCGTTGGACGTACGGCTGCCCCCGCCACCCGCGGTGGTTCAGCAGCCGAAGCCGCTGGACGTCAACGCGGCCACCATGTTCGAGCTGATGGCCGTACGCAACATTGACCAGCTGCTGGCCGCCAACATCGTGCACCACCGGGAGAAGAAGGGACCCTTCCGATCGCTGGACGACATGCTCAAGGTGAGGGGTCTGGACCACCGCTTGCTCGGTGAGCTCAAGCGGCACCTTGCCGTGGACCCGGAACGGCTGCCCAAGATCAATGGGCATGCCGGTGGCCGCCGACGGCACCGGAGGTCTAGCTCCGTGCCGCCGGTTGCGGATGTGGCTGCGGCTTCGACGACTCCAATGCCCGCAACGTACCCGGCAGGCCCCGTGGACGCCAACCGTGCTGTGTACGAGGCCCTGGCCGGCCGCAGCCACCGGCCCCAGGCCCCTGACAGGTTCACCTTCCGCCGCAACCGGCAGGCTGCACTGCGGCTGGCCACCTGGAACTTGGAACGCATGACCCCCGAGAAGGCCGGCAACCTGGGAGTCGTGGAGGTGGTGTGCATGACCGTCCTGGAGAATGGGTGAGATCATAACCGTATTCGTAATCGTTGTTGTTATCGTGGGTTTCGTTTTCTAGGCCAAGCTGATGTCTCTCTTGTGGTCACTGCCGACCTGGAAAAAATCAGGGAGTTTTGAATCGGGGGTCCTGCAGTAGGCCTACTTGGGAAAACCAGAGGATTTGTAATTGACTTAAAAATCTGGGAATTTTGATGCAATTTAAGTCAGGGAATTTCATAACTTTTAATTTAATTTCAATCCAGAAGGTATTTCATATACTGTAGGTTATCGATTTAAGCGTAGGGCTCATTGTGAAATTTAAGGAAAACTCCTGTATTTGGCTTCGGTATGACAACAACGAAATTTGTCAAATTGAAATAAATTCCGAGCATCTGAGCAGGCTTACTCCTAATTAAAAATCCAAATGTAAAAGTGTGTTATCGTAATGGTAAAAGGCAGGCGCTGTGTACTTTATATTGGCCGATGGGAAAACTACAGTTAAGGGTAAAATACAAATTATGACCTGGGAAGTCAGGGGACTATGGGAACCCTGTGGTGACTTCAGACGTGGAAATGTCAGTGAAGTTTGAATTGAAACCTGGAAAACTCAGGAAGTTTTACATTGTAACCTGAAATTTTTCAGTTTCAATTGTGTTTTGTTTGTTCGTTATAATTTTGATAAATCAGCACTAAAATAGGCCTACAGCATTTGTGAATAATGGCGCTCCTAAATCAATCTTATGCGTTATTGGTGATTTGGATAAAAACGTAAATTTGCCGTCAGTGTTGGCTGTATTACTAATGTTTCGTTTTTAAAAAGATCACGCTTAAAATACTTTATTTCAGGCCATTTTTTTTTTCATTTTCGTCTACAGAGTTAATTTCTGTCAATATTTGCCTAACATTTCTGAAAGTTTCAGAATGGTCTAAAACTGTTATTGGTGATTTAGTTTTTACACACAAATCCCTCGAAATTTCTTTTATTATTACTGCATGTATTTCTAAAAAAATCATTTCGAGGTAAGTGTACATAAAATTAGTTAGTTCTGGTAGTTTTTCAAAGAAATGTCCGTGAAATCCTTCTTTGGGCTGTTTGTTCGGAAATGAAGAATGTAAACCTTCCATTTGCGATCTAGTTTTGAAACAAATTTCCCCTCCTGAATTTATCATTATCACTTGTTAGCATTTGTTTTTCTTGAAGTTGTGGCGCACATTTAATCCTTAAAATAGTTTTGAATTTGGAGAAATTTGAATGTGGTCCTGAAAAATCTGGAAAACTTGTGAAAAACAGTGATTTTTATTACTATCTGGTTTCATTTTCTCAGTTTGTCAAAGTCATATTTTATCTTTCCGTTCTCATTTTCTCGTTTCAGGATCAGCCTGATAGCGTTGCAGGAATTGGGGGATTCGCAAGTACTGGAAAAGGTGAGCACGGCCCCCTGAATTTCAGCAAAGATAGTCGGAGCGTGTCGTCACGCGTGCCAGCCGATCCGCAGAGGCGTATCCCTGATGGTTTTCTTGGCAAAATCGCTTTTTCCTTCGTCGGCTGAAAGCTCGACAGCTGGCCGAGGGCCAAACGACTCGGGCTCTCTAAATAACCGCGGGTTGGCCCGCAAACCCACTTATTCCAGAGATGGCTCAGTGGGCTCCAAGCAGACCTAGGCCACATAGCCGTCCCATAAATCTGCTCCACGGAGCTGGTAATTGTACCTCAACTTGCCCGAAGGCAGGTTGCTGTGCTCCCGATCTGTAAAAATCACACATTTTTTAGCGACTAGCTTGATGGACCAATCTAGCTCGACCCGATGCCAAACTTGGCACGGTTTTAGATTGTTACAGCTGCTGCACCGACAGTGGCACCAATGTGGCAAGGCCAGGGTTCACATTAACCTGGAAAGTTAGGGATAGTCAGGGATGACGAAAATGGTCAGGGAGAGTCAGGGAAAATGCCACTTTTGCTGATAAGTTTGGTGAATTCCTTATTAATGTCATATGATTATTAATTTTGCGAAGAAGTTAACATGAGTTTTCAAAAATTTCGCCTATGGTGTTCGTCAAAGAGACATCAACACATAAGTTTGGATGGTTGCACTGCAGTCAAAAGATTATCTGTTTTGGCTAAAATTCATCATTTGTGATGTTGTTTCTCCAATAATTTAGCCTACTGCGTATCTCGGCTATTAATATAAGTTAACAAATTGATAGATCAAACCGATGATTTGTGGGTCAGTTTTCCAAGAAAAAAACTCCAATTTTGAATATTACTATTTTAAAGAACGAGCTTAAATTCACCATTTGTTAAATTTTTTCTAAAATTGTCTAAAATCTGCCCCCCACCCTCATTAATATTTTTAAACCATTTTTTCACATATGTTTAAAATTCAAAGTTTCAAAAAAAAAAAATTATCAAGTGGCGCGTTAACCCATTTATTTAAGATCTGTTTCGTTATTTTCAAATGAATTAATAATATTAGTGAACATTCTTTACATAGAATTGATGTTTTGTTTAAAATAATTGACCTATGGTATTTAAAAGCATCCTGGATTCAACACTGTGTAGTACAAACTCTAAAGGTCAAATTTTTGGGAAATGTATGGTCGGAAACCTAACAAAAAATTATGGGAAAGTTTTTTCCCGGTAATATAAGAAAACTGGGAAATGTTTGTCCATATCTGGTACAATCTATGGCTCTGCTCGCTCGTAAAGTCATTTTACGACAACACGATCAAATTCTTTATGGATTTTTTGCTTCGTGATCTCGGCTATTCCAGTTGTCAAAATGCTAAACACTTTGTCCTTCTCTCTCTCTCGAGTCTAGATATGCAAGGAACTGAACACTCCTACACTAAAGAAAATACAGGACTGGGTCGGGCTCAAAGGACTGTGGAAGTGTCATGTGTCGGAACGAGTCAATCCCAACGGAGAGGTGCGATGTCCACAAATTTGATGGTTTAAATTTGTCCGTGGTGGTTTCAGTGATATTCTTTTCAATGATGTTATCTTCAAAGTTTGTTCAATTCTGATTTTTTTCAACATACCTTCAAAAATATCTTCATTTTATAGTTTTTCTGAACTCAAAATTTGTTATCTTCAAAATTATATCAAATTGTTGTAGCTAATATCGTCACCTGTACGGACGAGAATTAATTTCAAAATTTTATCTTTTATTTTGACACATTGGCTTCGAAAATATCTTCACTTTGGAGTTATTTCTTATTTTTTTCTAAATGTTTTTCCTTCTTCAAATCTTCAAAATCAAGTTCCTTCAAAATTATCTGTAGTTTTCTCAGATTTTTTATTAACTATTTATTTACTTCAAGCTCTTATCTTGTTGGTTGTTAAAATGTCATCTTCCAAATTTCATCAATTTGAGTTTTTAATTCAACATAACTTTGATATCTTCGATTCAGTTTTTTCTTAAGTTTTTTTCAGTGTATTTCATTCTCTGCTGTTATCTTCAAAATTTCATCATTTCTTTTTTTATTTCTTAAAACTCCTTCAAAAATCTTCAATTTGCAATTCATGTAAATGTATTTCTGAATTTCATTTTTAAAAATTTCATCAGTTTGCTTTCACCCCCATATTTCAGTGGAAAAATATCTTTAATTTTCTGTTTGCTTGAAAATGCTTTTTTCTTCAAAAATTTCACCAATTTGGTTTCTTTCTCATCATTCTTTCAAAAATATCTTCAATTTGTATTTTTTTTTCTGAATTATTTTTCAGCTTATTTCCTTCAAACTCTTTAATTTGTTTTCTTAAAAATTTCTTCTGTGATAAATCAATGTTTCCGATTCCTTCCAGAGCGAGGAGCGGCTTGGCTTCCTGTACGACACGAGGCGGGGCATTGCCATGGTCGGCTCGGAGACGCTGACCTTCCCCCAGCCGAACAACAATGGACCCACGTACCCAGGTGCCTTCTATGCTACGTTCCGGGCTGCGGATAGCATTCAGTTCAGCCTGCTCAACGTGCACTTGCCGTTGCCACGCAAGGCGGACATCGTCGGGGAGTCTCAGCCACTGAATGGCCCCACGGTCTCCCCGCTGGCCACTGTTATAGGGGCCTGGCTGGAGAAGGTCAAAGGTAATGATTGGACCGTTTTATGCTGCACCTTGCATAATCGTTCACTGGTTCTGATACTTTTCATTTTTTCTTGGCTTTCACGTAGATACGGCGTTGCACATCGTCATAGGCGACTTCAACTGCGACCCCGTGGCAAAAGGTATTTGTGGGCATTTTGCACGTTAAAAATATGGGCAACCGTGTCTTATTGTCCATTGTCTTTTACACGCCCTTGCAGACGTCCAGGTCCTGCAAGACCGGTTCACCAACCTCGTCCGCTCCGGAGAGACGACCAACGCGTGTCAGGAGGACGCCAAGAACTGCCCTTGCTTCGACAATGTCTGGATGAGCGCGAGCGTCAAGAAATTTTACACAGGTTAGATAATCATTTTGGTAATTTATTTTCATGATTTTGGTTCAGTCATTGGGAATGACTCGGCTTAGGAAATTGCCCAAAGGGTGATTTAATGACAATGATGTGCCGAAAACTCCACTCCAGAAATTCTGCGTGGCAGTTTTTAGCAAGCGGTTTAGAAAAACAAACAAAAAAGGTCAGATTTGTTGTTCATCTGCTTAAAAATGAAAAAAGTCGTTCTAGTCGAACTAACGACTATTTAAAATACTGTTAAAAATTAGAAAACTTGTTCTGGACTGAGTTTAAAATGTGTCGAAACATGGCACGCTGAACGTTCAGTTCCTGGTGTTTGTTAATCTGCTCACACATACAAAAATGTTGTTCTCATTACCCTAATGGCTGCATAACTAACTGAAAGTGGACTTGTTCTTGACTCGAAGTTGTTGGTCAATTTCCTGACCTTTTCAGGCAAGCACAGCGTGGTGAATGAGGGTCTCTGCCACTTGGCCATCCCCAAGGGCTGGAGCTGGGGCGGTCTGGCCAGCAGCCACTGCCCCGTCTGGGCAGAGTTCTACGTGCCAACCCTGTCGTCGTTGTCAGCGCTCACGGACGCCATCGAGCAGGAGACCGAGGAGGAGTTGCCACTGCCCAACGGCAACGCCATCGGCAAGCTGGCCGAGGCAGACTCGGCCGAGACCTCGTCCCGCGACTGTGACTGCAGCGCCTCAAACGCTAGCGAGAACAGCTGCTGACAAAGCCCGCGGATGGACCGCACTAACTCACCGTCCGTCCAAACTTGCTCAATTTTATGAGGGCTGGCGTCCTCTCTCCTACTTCTTCTTCGAGTGGTTGTGCAATCTTTCGGATGTGTGACATCGACACCCCGGGCGTAGCGAAACGTTTGCCGCTGTGCTTTTGCTTCGAGAAGTGTCATAGCCGCTAATCCAGACGAGAAATTGGTGAAATTTTAATTTTTCAAAGATGGCCGTTTCCCGGCAGACGAAAACGGTGTTTATAGTTAGGTCGTTTTAAACCCAAATGGGGACCGCAGCGTTTCGAACAGAGCTCTATTTGTAGCGGATCTTGCATCGTCAATAATATCATCAGTTTCGACAAGTGCCAGCAGTAATACTGATCGTGTAAGGGGCAGTCCTGATGTTTTGATGTGAAATAACAATTGTGGATTAATACAGACCGCATGTGGTAACCCTATACTGGCATTATTGCTGTCAGGTACAACAAATACTGACAGCAATACTGATCTTGTAATGGGCAAAGTACTGACGAATTGATGTTCTATTCTCATTATTTACGATAGTCTGAATTTTTGGATGACTCACTGACAGTATCGGAATCATGACAGTAACACTGACCATTTAGGGACGGCATAAGCCCTCGTAAATACGGTATGTACCGGTCAGTACTGCCCATCGAAGTCCTCATTGACACAGAGTCGCTGCATACTTTCAGTATTACAGAGAGTCGTGTCGAGCACTATAAAAAATGGCCGATTTACTACAGACGAAAAATAAAATTTGCGGCTGTGGTTACTCGTTGAAGCGGAAGCGACATTGTGGAAACGTTTTGCACCGCGGGTGCCCAAATGGATACGATTGGGGTCGAGCCCCCCCCCTTTCCACGGATTTTCAATTTTGTGCACCTAGACCCACAGGCGGCTAAGGCCCGTCCTACATCGTTAACCTTTCATTCCAGTCCACGCTGAGACAACCGAGCAAGTTTGAGAATCGACTCGACAGCAGCCACGTGGAGCACTGTGCGGCATCCGATGGATTTGTGGAAATTATTCTCCAAAAATCACGTTTTTACCCTGCAAATGGACTGTTATACGCTAATCGGAGTTGAAGAAAACATAACGATTAGAGGTTGAGGAACGGCGATCAAGGACCTAAACCAGAAGGCTAGTCACTGACCGTTGATATTAACTTATCGAAACACATGTTCGAAATCATGAGATTAGTTTGACACCCCCCCAATGCTGAATAATTTTCCAGTTTTCATCCCACTTAAATTTGCCTACTTTATAGAACGTAAACTACTTGAGAAAGTGCCGCCGAGTAAGCGAGGCTGCTCCTGGGAATCCAAGCGCTTGGCAGAAAACTGTATTATGACTGGGTTTTTAAAACTGATGAGTTTTCGGTTTTATCGCGAGAAATAAAGCAGTCAGTTCCTATCCCCACCCCCACATCGAGGTCTGGTTAAAATAGCAGTTTTTCTGCAATACAAAGTTGTTGAAAATAACTGAGGTTTTCATCGTAGTAAAGTAATTAATGAAATAAGCAGATTTACTGCTTTTCAAAACGCTTAATTTTTAAAGGAATGTACATGTACATGAACACGTTCTGATTTTTAACTGCAGTTTTGTCACTTCAATAGTTTTTGACAAACTGCTAGGATGTCATAGCTTCAAATTACCCTCATGGTTCAAAAGTCGAGTTTTGTAAGGAGATTAGTTTTGAAAAAAATAATGTTTGGGAAATTAATTTTAAAAAGCTAGTTTTATAAAGGATTTAATTTATTTAAAAATATTAAAGAAACTTCAAAAGGTTTATGTGAAAGTAATTTAAAAAATGCAATTTAATAGATGGTTAGTTTTCAAAATGATATTTGTTTTCTAAAAAAATCTTAAGAGTTTAGGGAAATTAGTTTTCAAAAAGATTTTCTAAGGAATTTTTTAAACTAGTGTTTTGGTTATTTAGATTTGTGAAGCTTTAAAAAAAATTTTGTATCAGAAAACTTTCAAACACACCCCATTAGTGCTTTTTCAAAAGGTTTATTTGAAAATTATTTAAAAATTGCAGGAAATAATTTTTCAAAAACATTTTCAGGACATATTTTTGAAAACTGGTGTTTTAAATGAGTTATTTTTACTTTTTTAAAAACTTAAGGCAACTTTCAAAAATAAGCAATCAAAAATGTTTTTACAGCTTTACAGTATATAGGAAAATAATAACTGTCAGAAAACTGCAGCTTCTATGCTGACAATTTTTCTAAAAGCTACGTTTCTAAAAAACTAGTATTTAGGAAAGCTTTAAACAGCTTCAGTTTAATCAGAGATTATATGAAATTTAAAAAAGCTGAAGGAAACTTTTTCAAAATTTTTTTCTGTTTTTACCCAGAGATAATATTATAATTGAAACTTTGTCGAAAACAACAGTTTTAAACTTACGTTTGACTGCCGAGTGTGGCGCCCCCTTAGTTTTAAAAACCGAAATCTTAAGGTTTAATCAGTGATAAGACGTTCTCAGGCGACGAACGTATTTAAGGCTGTTCTAATATTTATATATTGTTGATACGTTTCTCGATTATCCTGTTGATGATAATTACTGTCCTCATCACATTGTATTATTAATTATTTTACATGCATAAATATATTTTATTGGCACATTTTTGTTCAGTTTATTTCGTAAATGTCTTAAACGTTACGTGAAACTTTTCCAGTCTCGAAATGGCCGGTGTTATTATCTCTCAGCCTTAATCGTCAATTAACTTATGGAAACGCGTTTTGCTTACCTAAAGTTGATTTTATTTGTCATTTTCATCGATTTTTGCCATTTTTGACAATTTTATCGATTTTTGACCTTTTCATCGATTTTTGACCTTTTCATCGATTTTTGCCATTTCTGCCATTTTCATCGATTTTTGCCATTTTTATCGATTTTTGCCATTTTTATCGATTTTTGCCAGTTTTATCGATTTTTGCCAGTTTTATCGATTTTTGCCAGTTTTATCGATTTTTTGCCATTTTTGCCAATTTTATCGATTTTTGTCTTTTTTGACAATTTTTGCCATTTTCATCGATTTTTGCCATTTTTGAAGATTTTTGCCATCTTTGTCAATTTGATCGATTTTTCCCATTTTGAGCGATTTTTGCCATTTTTGACGATTTGCAATTTTTCCCGATTTTTCCCATTTTTGCCATTTTCATCTATTTTTGCCATTTTTGACAGTAATTGTAATTTTTATCGATTTTTGCCAATTTTATCGATTTTTGCCATTTTTCACGATTTTTGCCATTTTTATCGATTTTAACCATTTTTGTCATTTTTGTCATTTTTGCCAATTGTCGATTTTTGCCATTTTTGAATATTTTTATCGATTTTGTCATTTTCAACGATTTTTGCAATTTTTATCGATTTTAACCATTTTTATCGATATTTGCCATTTTTGAAAATTCAATCGATTTTTGCCATTTTTGCCAATTTGTGCCATTTTTCACGATTTTTGTCATTTTCATATATTTTTGTAATTTTGACGATTTTGATCGATTTTTGCCATTTTCGTCGATTTTTGCCATGTTTGACTATTTTTACCATTTTTATCGATTTTGCCATTTTCATCGAATTTTACCATTTTTGGTTATTTTTGATCGATTTTTGCAAATTTTGTCGATTTTTACCATTTTTATCGATTTGGACCATTTTTGCCAATTTTAGCGATTTTTTGCCATTTTGATCGATTTTTGCCATTTTCATAGATTTTTCAATTTTGATCAATTTTTACCATTTTGATCGATTTTTGCCATTTTCATCGATTTTTGCCATTTTTGACAATTTTATCTATTTTTGCCATTTTTGACGATTTTTTTGCCATTTTTGCCAATTTTATCGATTTTTGCCTTTTTTGACGATTTTTACCATTTCCATCGATTTTTGCCATTTTTAAAGATTTTTGCCATCTTTGTCAATTTGATCGATTTTTCCCATTTTGATCGATTTTTCCCATTCTTGCCATTTTCATTTATTTTTGCCATTTTTGACGATATTTGTCATTTTTATCGATTTTTGCCAATTTTATCGATTTTTGCCAATTTTACCGATTTTAACCATTTTTGTCATTTTCATAGATTTGTAATTTTTGACGATTTTTATCGATTTTTGCCAATTTTAGCGATTTTTGCCATTTTGATCGATTTTTGCAATTTTGACTTTTTACCATTTTGATCGATTTTTTTAATTTTGACTTTTTACCATTTTTATCGATTTACCATTTTTGCCAATTTTGATCGATTTTTGCCATTATTATCGATTTTTACCAATTGTATCGATTTTTGCTATTTTTGCCATTTTGATCGATTTTTTGTCATTTGCAACGACTTTTGTCATTTTTACCAATACTGCCATTTTTGCCAATTTGCATATTTTTGCCATTTTTACCATTTTTGCCATTTTTGCCATTTTTGCCATTTTTACCATTTTTGCCATTTTTGCCATTTTTGCCATTTTTGCCATTTTTACCATTTTTGCCATTTTTTCCATTTTTGCCAATTTTTCCATTTTTGTCAATATTGCCAATTTTGCCATTTGTGCGAATTTTCCCATTTTTTCCATTTTTACCAATTTTGCCATTTCTGCCATTTTTGCCAATTTCCGCATTTTTGCGTTTTTACGATTTTTGCCATTTTTACCATTTTCTTATTTTTACCATTCTTGCTAATTTTGCCTTTTTTTCATTTTTGCCGATTTTTACCATTTGTTAATTTTGCCAATTTTGTCAATTTTGCCAATTTTGCAATTTGTGCCAATTTTGCAATTTTTGCCATTTTTACCGATACTGCCATTTTTTCCAATTTGCACATTTTTGCCATTTTTCCATTTGTACCATTTTCCCATATTTGCCATTTTTGCCAATTTTCCCGTTTTCGTCGTTTTTCCCATGTTTGCAATTTTTACCATTTTTGCCAATTTTCGCATTTTTTGCCATTTTTACTATTTTTGCCATTTTTACCATTTTTGCCATTTTCCCATTTTTACCATTTTCCCATTTTTACCATTTTTGCCAATTTTACCTTTTTGCCACTTTTACCATTTTTACCAACACTGCAATTTTTGCCAATTTTCCCATTTCTGCCGTTTTTGCCATTTTTGTGGTTTTTCCCATGTTTGCAATTTTTACCATTTTTGCCAATTTTCGCATTTTTGCCATTTTTACTGGTTTTGCCATTTTTATCATTTTCCCATTTTTACCATTTTTGCTAATTTTTCTATTTTTGCCATTTTTGCCATTTTTGCCATTTTTACCATTTTTGCCATTTTCCCATATTTGCCATTTTCGCCAATTTTGTCATTTTTGCCGTTTTTGCCATTTTTGCCATTTTCGCCATTTTTACCTTTTTGCCAGTTTTGCCATTTTTGCTAATTTTGCAAATTCTGCAATTTTTGCCAATTTTCCCATGTTTGCAATTTTTACCATTTTTGCTAATTTTCGCATTTTTGCCATTTTTACTATTTTTGCCATTTTTACCATTTTCCCATATTTGCCATTTTCACCATTTTTACCATTTTTGAAATTTTTGCCATTTTTTCCAATATTGATAATTTTACTATTTTTGCTATTTTTTCCATTTTTACCAATTCTGCCATTTTTTTTCATTTTTGCCAATTCTGCCATTTTTGCCAATTTTTCCATTTTTGTCAATTTTGCCCTTTTTGCCAATTTTGCCATTTTTTGCCATTTTTGCCAATTTTCCCATTTTTGCCATTTTTACCAATTTTGCTACTTTTGCTATTTTGGCCAATTTTGCCATTTTTGCCAATTTTCGCATTTATGCCATTTTTACTATTTTTGCCATTTTTACCATTTTCCCAATTTTACCATTTTTGCAGTTTTTGCCAATTCTGCCATTTTTGCAGTTTTTGCCAATTCTGCCATTTTTGCAGTTTTTGCCAATTCTGCCATTTTTGCCAATTTTTCCATTTTTGTCAATTTTACTATTTTTGCCATTTTTTCCATTTGTACCATTTTCTAATTTTTCCATTTTTACCAATTTTGCCAATTTTGCAAATTTTTGCCAATTTTGTCATTTTTGCCAATTTTGTCATTTTTTCCATTTTTTCCAATTTTCCCATTTCTGCCATTTTTGCCATTTTTAGCAATACTGCCATTTTTGCCATTTTTAGCAATACTGCCATTTTTGCCATTTTTAGCAATACTGCCATTTTTGCCAATTTTCCCGTTTTTGCCATTTTTGTCGTTTTTCCCATGTTTGCAATTTTTAACATTTTTGCCAATTTTCGCATTTTTTGCCATTTTTACTAGTTTTGCCATTTTTACCATTTTCCCATTTTACCATTCTTGCTAATTTTGCCTTTTTTGCCATTTTTTCCATTTTTGCCGATTTTTACCATTTTTGCCAATTTTGTTAATTTTGCAATTTTTAATTTTTACCATTTTTCCGTTTTTACCAATTTTGCCATTTTTGCTAATTTTGCAAATTTTTGCCAATTTTGCCATTTTTACCATTTTTGCCATTTTCCCATATTTGCCATTTTTACCATTTTCCCATATTTGCCATTTTTACCATTTTCCCATATTTGCCATTTTTACCATTTTTGCCAATTTTACCTTTTTGCCACTTTTGCAATTTTTACCAATTCTGACATTTTTGCCAATTTTTCCATTTATGTCAATTTTGCCATTTTTTGCCATTTTTGCCAATTTCCGCATTTTTGCCATTTTTACTATTTTTGCCATTTTTACCATTTACTCATTTTTACCATTCTTGCTAATTTTGCCATTTTTTCCTTTTGCCATTTTTGTTAATTTTGCCAATTTTGCAATTTGTGCCAATTTTACCATTTTTGCCATTTTTGCCATTTTTACCAATACTGCCATTTTTTCTAATTTGCACATTTTTGCCATTTTTGCCATTTTTTCCATTTGTACCATTTTCCTATTTTTGCCATTTTTACCAATTTTGCAATTTTTGCTAATTTTGTCATTTTTTCCATTTTTGCCAATTTTCCCATTTCTGCCATTTTTGCCATTTTTAGCAATACTGCCATTTTTGCCAATTTTCCCGTGTTTGCCATTTTTGTCGTTTTTCCCATGTTTGCAATTTTTTACCATTTTTGCCAATTTTCGCATTTTTGCCATTTTTACTATTTTCAACATTTTCCCATTTTTATCATTTTTGCTAATTTTACTATTTTTGCCTTTTTTTCCATTTTTACCAATTCTGCCATTTTTGCCAATTTTCCCATTTTTGCCGGTTTTGCCATTTTAACCATTTTTGCCATTTTCCCATTTTTACCATTTTCCCATATTTGTTATTTTTACCATTTTTGCCAATTTTACCTTTTTGCCATTTTTGCCATTTTTACCAATACTGCAATTTTTGCCAATTTTCCCATTTCTGCCGTTTTTGCCATTTTTGTCGTTTTTCCCATGTTTGCAATTTTTACCATTTTTGCCATTTTTACTATTTTTGCCATTTTTACCATTTTCCCAATTTTACCATTTTTTCTAATTTTGCTATTTTTGCCATTTTCCCATTTTTGCCATTCTCCCATTTTTACCATTTTTGCCATTTTTGCTACTTTTACCATTTTTACCAATTTTGTCATTTTCCCATTTCTGCCATTTTTGTCGTTTTTCCCATGTTTGCAATTTTTACTATTTTTGCCAATTTTCGCCATTTTTACTATTTTTGTCATTTTTACTATTTTTGCCATTTGTACCATTTTCCCATTTTTGCTAATTTTGCTATTTTTGCCATTTTTACCAATACTGCCATTTTTGCTAATTTGCACATTTTTGCCATTTTTCCCATTTTCCCATTTTTGCCAGTTTTGCCATTTTTTCCACTTTTGTAATTTTTACCATTTTTGCTAATTTGGTAAATTGTGCCATTTTTGCCATTTTACCAATTTTGCTAATTTTGCCGTTTTTACCATTTTTGCTAATTTTGCCATTTTTGCCATTTTCGCCAATTTTGTCATTTTTGCCGTTTTTTCCATTTTTGCCATTTTCGCCATTTTTACCTTTCTGCCATTTTTGCCAATTTGCACATTTTTGCCATTTTCCCCATTTTCCCATTTTTGCCATTTTTGCCACTTTTGTCATTTTTACCATTTTTGCTAATTTGGTAAATTGTGCCATTTTTGCCATTTTTACCATTTTTGCCATTTTCCCATATTTGCCATTTTTACCAATTTTGCAATTTTTGCTAATTTTGTCATTTTTTTCATTTTTGCCAATTTTCCCATTTCTGCCATTTTTGCCAATTTTCCCGTGTTTGCCGTTTTTGCCATTTTTGTCGTTTTTCCCATGTTTGCAATTTTTACCATTTTTGCCAATTTTCGCATTTTTGCCATTTTTACTATTTTTAACATTTTCCCATTTTTATCATTTTTGCTAATTTTACTATTTTTGCCTTTTTTTTCCATTTTTACCAATACTGCAATTTTTGCCAATTTTCCCATTTCTGCCGTTTTTCCCATGTTTGCAATTTGTACCATTTTTGCCAATTTTCGCATTTTTGCCATTTTTACTATTTTTGCCATTTTTACCATTTTCCCAATTTTACCATTTTTGCTAATTTTGCTGTTTTTGCCATTTTCCCATTTTTGCCATTTTCCCATTTTTACCATTTTTTGCCATTTTTACCATTTTTGCTACTTTTACCATTTTTACCAATTTTGTCATTTTTTCCATTTTTGCTATTTTTGTCAATTTTACGTTTTTGCCATTTTTGCTAATTTTACCATTTTTGCCGTTTTTGCCATTTTTGTCGTTTTTCCCATGTTTGCAATTTTTGCTATTTTTGCCATTTGTACCATTTTCCCATTTTTACAATTTTTGCTATTTTTGCCATTTGTACCATTTTACCATTTTTGCTAATTTTGCTATTTTTGCCATTTTTTCATTTTTACCAATACTGCCATTTTTGCCAATTTGCACATTTTTGCCATTTTTGCCACTTTTTGCTATTTTGGCCAATTTTGCCATTTTTGCCAATTTTCGCATTTTTGCCATTTTTGCCATTTTTGTCAATTTTGCCAATTTTTGCATTTTTACTATTTTTGCCATTTTTACCATTTTCATATTTTTACCATTCTTGCTAATTTTGCCATATTTGCAATTTTTACCATTTTTGCCAATTCTGCCATTTTTGCCAATTTTCCCATTTCTGCCGTTTTTGCCATTTTTGTCCTTTTTCCCATGTTTGCAATTTTTGCTGGTTTTGCCATTTGTACCATTTTCCCATTTTTACTAATTTTGCTATTTTTGCCATTTTTTTCCATTTTTACCAATACTGCCATTTTTGCCAATTTGCACATTTTTGCCATTTTTGCCATTTTTACCATTTTCCCGTTTTTCCCAGTTTTGCCATTTTTGCCACTTTTGTCATTTTTACCATTTTTGCTAATTTTGCCATTTTCCCATATTTGCCATTTTTACCATTTTCCCATATTTGCCATTTTTGCCATTTTTACCAATTCTGCCATTTTTGCCAATTTTCCCATTTCTGCCGTTTTTGCCATTTTTGCCACTTTTGTCATTTTTACTTGCCATTTTCACCATTTTTACCATTTTTGCAATTTTTGCCATTTTTTCCAATATTGATAATTTTGCTATTTTTGCCATTTTTTCTATTTTTACCAATTCTGATATTTTTTTCATTTTTGCCAATTTGCCATTTTTGCCAATTTTTCCATTTTTGTCAATTTTGCCATTTTTGCAAATTTTGCCATTTTTGTCAATTTTCCCATTTTTGCTATTTTTACTAATTTGGCCACTTTTGCTATTTTGGCCAATTTTGCCATTTTTGTCAATTTTGCCAATTTTTGCATTTTTTGCCATTTTTACTATTTCTGCCATTTTTACCATTTTTCCATTTCTGCCGTTTTTGCCATTTTTGTCGTTTTTCCCATGTTTGCAATTTTTACCATTTTTCGCATTTTTACCATTTTCCCAATTTTTGCTAATTTTGCTATTTTTGCCATTTTCCCATTTTTGCCATTTTTACCAGTTTTGCAATTTTTTACCATTTTTGCTAATTTTACCATTTTTACCATTTTTGCCAATTTTGCTATTTTCGCCAATTTTGTCATTTTTGCAGTTTTTGCCATTTTTTCCAATTTTGCCAATTTTTGCCAATACTGCGACGACAACGCCGCTGACGCCGCCGCTGCCGACGACGACGACGACGATGACGATGCCGATGACGACGACGCCGACGATGACTATGACTACGACTAAGACTATGGATGACGACTAAGACTACGACGACGACTAAGACAACGACGACGACTAAGACTACGACGACGACTAAGACTACGACGACGACGACTAAGACTACGACGACGACAAAGACTTAGACGAAGACGCCGACGCCGACGCCGACTAAGACGACGACTAAGACTACGACTACGACTAAGACGATGCCAAAGACTAAGACGACGACGACGACTAAGACTACGACGACACCGCCGTCGCCGCCGACAACAACGACGACGACACCGCGACTAAGACGATGACTAAGATGACAACGTTGACGACGACTAAGACGACGACTAAGATGACGACTATGACGATGACTACGACTAAGACGACGACAAAGACTACGACGAAGACAGACTACGACGATGAAGACGACAACTAAGACGACGACGACTAAGACTACGACGATGACTAAGACTAAGACGACTACGCCGACGTTTTCATTTTTCCCATTTTGCCACTTTGTGACGATTTTCCGCCATTTTCCCCACAGACCAAAGTCCTTCGTCGTCCTCGTCGTCCTCGTCGTCGTCGTCTTCGTCGTCGTCGTCTTCGTCGTCTTCTTCGCCTTCGTCGTCATCGTCGTCTTCGTCGTCGTCGTCGTCGTCTTCGTCGTCTTCGTCGTCGTCGTCTTCTTCGTCGTCTTCGTCGCCTTCGTCGTCGCCTCCGTCGTCTTCGTCTTCGTCGTCCTCGTCTTCTTCGTCGTCATCGTCGTCTTCTTCGTCGTCTTCGTCTTCGTCGTCTTCTTCGTCGTCGTCGTCGTCGTCGTCGTCTTCGTCGTCGCCTAAGTC
>JAQGAF010003427.1:0-17691 GCA_034687865.1 Kryphioiulus occultus
TGGCGTTGGTGATGGGCCCAATAGGTGCGAAAATAGGCCAACGTTAAAAATTCCACAAACAAACAAACAAACAATAAAAATTTAATTTGCAACTAAGGCGTTTGCAGCAAATTCTAAACACACAGATTACAAATTAAATTATGCAATAAGCTTAATTTTGTCACTCCTCTAGTGATACGTACGCAAACTGGAATAATATTGACAAAAATTGTAATATGATACTTATTGAATTTGTAAGACTAACAATGTGATACCAACAGTGTGGATTACAAGATGGAACTGTGATGGTCTGGGACATTTTGATGCCTAAAGGGAAGGTACTTTGGACTAGTCGGTCAGTTACGAAACCCTTAGAATATTTAACGAGCATGATAAATTTCGATTTCCATGAAAATTTTGAATACAAATAGGGAGGACCATCTTCATCATTATGGTCCAGTGCGGGAAGTAAGGTGGGCTAAGTTGACAGGCATTGAAACATTAGTTAACCCTACTGCAGCAGTTGAAGAAGTGCTAATAACAATTTCAGACGATGGAAAGGTGTGCAAATGGATTTTTAGCCAGGAGAAATATATCAAAAGAGGTGCTTTTAAAACGTATTAGTTAGAGTTTATGTTTATCGATTTTAATGTTCAACGTTTTCACAAACTCTTACTTTCATTTAGATTTGCTTCATTTGAAAGCAAAGCATACCAGACAGTCATACAAAATTAGTATTATTGAGCCTCTGATGAGTTATGAACCAATCTGCTCCATTGGTTTCAATGCATTATCTTGGCCTATTGAGAAGTAAGCATTATACAGAAAATATCATGGGAAGGTTGAAATGCCCTTGTGTGGATTTCCTTGAATATTGACTCAACACATGGAATTTAGTTTTTGAATGGCTTATTTACACATATAAAATTATTTTTGACAGCTACAATTGCTTTTCATTTTTCTTTTGTTAGGTATCTAGTCGGCTCCGCTTTAGGATCAATTCATCTTTGTTCAACCCTATATGAGAGCAAGTGTTTGAGTGCATATAAAGGTCACCAGGTAAAGTAAAATTTTGAACAGCAATGGCTTTGTAAATTGTGGTCTAAAATGTCAAACATTAGCTTTAGCAACCTTCTTTGACAAATATAGGGTCCAGTTTACAGAATTTGTGTTTCACGTAAGGCTGCTGATGCATTCCTGACCTGTTCTGCTGACTGTACTATTAAGCTATGGCAACAGGATCACAAAGGTTACCTATTATCCATGCAAACTACTATGGTAAATTATTTATAACTGTACAACATTTACCATTTTAGTTAGTTATCCGAGCTCCGACTGGAGTCGAAATTTACGGCTCAGTTTCAATTTCTAGAATCCAGTATATGATATAGCTTGGTCACCATTTAAGTCCACAATGTTTGCAAGCATTTGTCCAAGCAGATTAGACCTCTGGGACTTAAATCGCAACATGCAAGTATATTTAATAACTGATTATTTTAGAGATTCTAAAATGGAGAATGTCACAGTGGTTTTTTCTCATAAATTTTGAGAAGTGAGAACACTAATCACCAAGACTGAACTGAACAACTTTCAGACTTGAGCCACTCATCACAGAAAAAGCGTCAAGAAAGGAGGTCCTGACAACAGTTTTGTTTTCAGAAAATTCCAAGGTTGCACAATGCTCACGAGTAATGTTTTAATCTCACATCATCTCAGCTAATCCAATTAATTGTGACAATTGTTATTTTTAGAGCCTGTTTGTAGGTAACGGCGAAGGAAAACTAAAAGTATATCTAATTACTGGACTGCGTTATGGGGTGAGTGTCTTAAAATCTTAAAAACAACAATTAATATATTCACATGAATAACATGTTTTACAGGAAAGCGAACTATCAGAATTAATGGAAGAGCTGGTGAGACGCACGAATTAGCTGAACTACAGCAAGTGTGTGCCCAAGTGGGGAGTTCAAATATGCATTTTATTGAAAAACAAACTCGTTTACCACAAAAGATGGAAAAGAAAAAGGCCACCGTGGGCACCAGCACTGTTTAACATGAAAAATAAAAAACTATAAAAGAAAATCCTCGTAATCAGGTTACTTAAACAACCAAAGTTTACTCACCTAAGTTAAATATTCCTATCGAAGCTTAGGGTTCGAAATTTGGATTTTTGCGAAGGATGACGAATCCTTCAATAATGGGTGTCAACGGCAAATCTGTTTTTTTTTTTGATTAAGGAAGATGAAATACCGGTATTTGTTGGAGGCAGGTTTTTTTTACTGAAAGACTAGCCAAATATTTCTAATCAAGTGGTTAGCTAATTGCACTTGTATTTGGGGAATTTTCAAGATCAAGATTAAATTATGTAGCAAATGATAAAAAATACTATCACAACAAGTTTAGAATGTTTGGCATCTCAGATGAGAAAAACAGATAAAAGGATACATTCATCGCCTGCAAGTTCTGCTCTTTCTCCATGTGCAAGCAACACTGGAGTGGTGTGGGTTTGGAACCCAGTGATTGTTTTTGGCTTACCAGCTTGGCCGACGACGTCAACTGCCTAGAATGCACAAACCAGTTTTATTACGGCACAATACATGCTTAAATGCGTGGAAGTCTGATAAGAGAGTGATGGATTATCATAGCTGATAATTTGAGTGGAAATGCTACACACACCTATAGCCAAGTTTTAGCCTTTTAAGAAGTTTATTAGTTATTGTGCAAATTAAGGCTCCAAATCTTGGTAGTGAAATGTTGAAAATTGCAAAAATACTGACCTGGCCCACACGGATTGGGACTGGCAATGGCCGCGATTCTTCATCAAAAGTGACTAACATACGGGGCTGCATGGCAGGTACCAAAAAGTACAGCATGTAATGAGATTTGCCTAAAATTACTGAAATAAAAGATATCAGCTGTAAAATGCAGTTATTAAGTATTTGATGTAACATGGCCTGCATTGTTTTACACAAGTTTCGGAGCAATTGTAAACCCTCATTAATTACCCTCCCTTTTATGGGATGCTTCTTGCATTAAAATCGACCCATGAAAGTTTGGATATTCGCAAGGTTACATCCCAAACTTTTGATTTGCAAATCTGTCACAAAATTATATTGTAAAATGAAGCAGTGCACTTACTATTTTTAACATCCAAAAACGCAACTAATGTTGCCATAAGACCTCCCACTGCTACTGTCCTCATCAGCTGTCTGTCGCTGTGATATGGGCAAAGCGTTAATGTTCCTTTGCCCAAATGAGCCAATCCCTGAGCGATGCGGACCATGAAAAGATTGTTAGGATCTTTAGCATGGTACTGGGCTAGTTGTCGTAGCATTGCAGCCAACCGAGCATTGTTTGTACCTGGAGAAAGCTTGACTTTAGACATTGCCACAAATTTTATCATGAAGCAATTGGAAAAAGTTGAAGGGAAAAATACCTGCTCCGACAAGACCCATTGCAAAGATTGCACTATGTGCCACTTCTGGGTCGCTATCGTGAGAAAATTTGCTGAGGGTTTCCATTATATTCAGTTTGGGGTTGGAGACAGAGATGAGACCTAACGCGAGCGGAACTGCACGACGAATGACTGGCTCTCCATAACGTAACTATATAGTTTTGCAAATTATTTAAAATGACGATATTCTCCAACAACGTAATGGTTAAAAGAATCTTATAACGCACTAACCAAATGTCCAAACATTCTAAAAGCCATTTCTGCTCCGATATCTTCACCCATTGAAATAAGAGCAATGCCCAGAACAGCAACAACCTGCTGAGATGAAAGGTCAACATTGCCTTTGTCCTTTTCCTTATCATCCTTCTTATCGTCTTTCTTCTCATCCTTGAAACCAAAAGCCCATTTCAGTACATAACAAGAAATGTATTCAAAAATAAGATTTTATCTAATGCAACGCGTTGCATATTTTTAAAATTAAAAGCTACTGCTTACCTTTTCGCTGTGTTCGTAGTGCTCGCTGCAAATGTGCAAAAGATGTTGCACTTTGAGCACATTACCCGTGCCGGCATAGGCGCAGATATCCACCATTGTGGTGGCCATGCTTTTAAAAGGCTCGGGAATCACTTCTAGGGCAGCTATAACTGCCTCCACGCTTTCCTGCTTACCTAAAAGCAAGTAAATCAGGGGCATAAAATTAATTTCAAAATCCACAGTCTGAAACAGACAAGAATCATCACAAAAGAAGACATACCAAGATAACAGAGCCCTAAACCAAGCGGTAAAAATCGTGCATAAGTGTCTTTGAGATCTTTCTCAGATTTCTCAGACTTTTCCATCAATGTTTGTAAGATGGTCGAGGTGACATCAGGACTGCAAGTACCAATGGCGATCAGGCCACAGGCTAATGCTGCCATGCCGATGACCTTAATTAATAACAATAAATATATTAAAGTTGGGCAATGGAAAACTAACCAAGTCTGACCATTACTATAAATACCTCCATATTTGATTTTGGATCGGCCATTACAGGTAAAAGAACATTAAGCACCTCTTCGCGATTGGAGCCGACATAGGCCAAACCCAACCTAAAGTTCAAAAGAATTTTTATTTGAAATTGGAATATCGACAATTATTTGTTCCTGCTTTCATGATTTCAAACAAAAGTTTTGTTTCACATTTGACAAAGTGAACCATATCGTTAGTAGGAGTATATACACATTGTCTCAACCATGAATAATTTAGAAGAATGGTACTAATTAACACTTATAAACAAGCAGTGAGAAGAATGCAACCACAGACTTACCCAACTATAGCACCAATTCTCATAACATTGTTCGCATGAAGCACATAATCGGAAAGCAAAGCTAGCGCTGGATCACAATCATTGCGAACGCCACAGTTCACAATGCCACAAGCGAGTAGTGAGCCAGACTAGAAGACATCATAAGAAAAAAAAAGTAAGTTAGTTGCAGAACGATTTAACTACAGAGAGCTTAAAAAGATGGCTTTCACACATTATCAACATACTTTGATATAATCTTCTGATGAATATAGATATTTGTCGATCTGCGTTAGACCACCTTCAACATCCCACAACAGGATAAGCCCTAGAGAGGCTGTAGCACTCAACATTCCTGTGATTCACAAGAAACAAACATAGTTTTCATTACTTTTAAACCACACTAAGAATTAATTTGCCAAAATTTCCAATCACGTACCATGCTCTTTATTTTTGTGCAGCCACTTATTGCCGTCTTCCATCACCAATTTATCCTGACCAAAAGCTGCGTTGACAAAGCCATTGACAAAACTAGAGGCTAAATTGTGTCTCGCGGAATCGACTTGTGATCCACTGGGACCAAATGATGGCCCTAGAAATACCACATTTAAATTAATATGGACAAATGATTTTCTTTAGATAACGTAAAAAGCTATTAAAATAGTTTAGTTAAGTTAATGCGGGCATAACACATCACAAGTATGGGTTTAAACGTTTCATTTAATTAAATTTTAGGATCAGATTATATATCATTGCATAAATGGCGTTTCAATGCAAAACATTTCAAAATTATCACACAAAAATCTAACACAAGGTTGGCAGCGTTGCGATTAAAATTTAATTTGTTAGAAATAGCACTTTGAGAATAAATGTTAAAGCATTACATACGATTGGACTCCAGGTGGGTTTTATAAATATCCTCAGGGGTTTTCGACTCCATTATATCCAGCTCTCGAGCCAAGGATAAGAAGTGGTTGTTCAATTGTGAATTGGACATGATGTCCCCTAAATCGTAGTTTTCTTCCAAGTCATCGTTTAATTTCAAATAGATCTGTTGCCGAGCAAGCATAAACGCCATCTGCTTTTGGATTGATCTAAACCAGCACCAACAGAAAAATTGTAGTTTCAAAGTGGTTGCAATTGGTCTGAACTGATTTTAGCCATACTTACACATCTTTGCAAGACAGAAATATTTCCTCTATTAAATTCATGTCATTCAGCATCATGGCCAGCCGCAGAGCTTCTGGATAACGCTCAAATTTACGGAAAATGTTTAAAGAAGTTTTCAAAAGATTCATATTTTCCGGGTCAGGAACATATGCCACACAACTAAAACACAAATAAAATTGTCTTGATTAGTATTCGCAAACGAAGTGGTAATTCGATACACATTGCAGTGTGTGGGGAACTATAATTGACTGCAAAAGCAACCAAGGAAAACTTGCAGATCCCCACAAATAGTTACCTCGATAAATATAAACAAACTCTCGGAAAAACGCTTTCATCGACGTATTCTTCGAGCAAGTCGAGTCTCTCAATTTCCATAAGTAAATCACAAGCTTCTGCTTCTGCGTTATGGTGCATGTTATAAGGAACAATCTCTTTGGCCAACTTGAGAAGCTGTTCTTTTTTGTCAGCGTCCTTTTCAGACAGTTCGTTCCACTCACGTGCAATCTCCCCCGAAAGATGCCTGTAATGGAAATGAAATTATCAGTGATATGATTTTTGAAACTCTTTGTTAAGAAATGTAGAAAAAAACTGACAGGGAGACTTTACCTTACGTATTCGTGGCCCCAAGAACCAATTTCTTCTTTTGACCCCAAAAGTCTGTATTTTAAACATTCTTGATTTTCACTCATTGTCATGGCCAAAATGGAAACAATATCAGCACAAAATCGCTATCATGAAATGCAAAAGTTGGATATTAAAATACAATCTCCCTATTCATAATCTTGAAATTGGTTTAAAATTTTTACCTTGGTATCAAGGTCAACAATTTTCTCATATGCTTTCTTAAGGGTGTCATAATGAGGTCGGAGAAATTTCAATGGTTTTGGAACCGAGGTCATCGATGTGGTTGAAGCACGAATCTGAACTCGCAGACTCTCCAATACAGGTTTATATAACTTTTGATCATCTTCCTGCACACACAAAATTACAAGTCCAAAACGTTTTCAGTTGTTTTACTGAAAGTAGGACCACTTTACAAAAGCAACAATCCATCTTTAAGTGAAAATATAAGAACAAATCTTACACTC
The DNA here is from genome assembly GCA_034687865.1 of Kryphioiulus occultus. NCBI lineage: Eukaryota > Metazoa > Arthropoda > Diplopoda > Julida > Julidae > Kryphioiulus > Kryphioiulus occultus. The sequence continues at coordinate 6,974 of JAQGAF010003427.1, forward strand.
AATCGTTCGACCAACATATTTAATTCATCTTGTAGTTGCTTGTCCTCTTCAGTCTGCAAGAATGAAAATGTAGGTAAAGTCAAAAATTAAATGTTAAAGTTATCATCCTATTTTGACATTTGCTTTTGGGTTAATAAATTTGTAATCATTTCCAAATCAGGGGATCCTCCGATTTACCACATGTATGGCAATACCCACATTTTCGTCAAAAAAATATTTATACTATAATAGGACACCACCAAAGGCGCCATTTTCAACTTCCCTAACTTTTTTTTATTTACAAGGTTTTAATATAAAGTTCCCTGGTCACTCTGACCACTGAAAATACAAAATATGACATATGCCAATGTAAGGAATGCTACCGGTATATCTATTGCTTAGCCTATTATATAAAAACAGTAGACAGAACCAAATTTTCATAATGAAACAACAAATTTAGATTAGCTTTTAAATTGACAATTTCATCATTAATTTCGTTCATAGAATCGCTTGTCATCTTTTGATTGTTATGCTACCAGTAACAAATAGCCAGATAAATGTAAGTGAAATGCATTATAAATTTGTTGAATTTCCCTGACTTTTTCAAAGTAAAACCCTTCCTCGGGGAGTTATGCTCTATGTACCTTTTCATCCAGATGATTTGCTAATTTCCTAACCTCCCAAGGATGACAATGATCTAATCTAATGATTTATTTTTCCTAAGGTAACTATCAAACTACTGTTAACTTCTTCGAAAGAAGGATTTTACGAAAATTTCATTACACATGTATTTTACAGGTAAAAATATGCAATATATGATAAAACTTATAATAAACATGCATACAGGGCGAAATGAATCGAGCTGCCATTATGACACAGCATTTCATACGCCGGATTGCCATTGCCCATTCCAAGCAAGTCCGATGTAAAGTATGATATTTTTATTAACAAACGAAGCAGGTCTCTTTCTGCTATATAACTACATATGATACTTACCAAGTCCAGCTCTTTTTCTTCTTCATTTTTCTTCTCCTTTGTAGACTTCTCATCAACTTTCTTGCTTGCGTCCGCCATTTTTCAACGCGTTCGGTGACATCTGGTCGCGAGGTGGCAGCACCTACAGGCTGTGCTACACGTGCTAATCGATCGGTAACCGTAACCACCGAAAAAGTAGAAACTTGTCGAACGAAGCTATTATTTCAAGTTTATGAGATGGCTAGCAAAAATAATTCCACATTATCTTACGAAGGATGCAACTTCCTTCGCCAAAGACTTGTCTTGGCCACTTTACGCGGTAAAACTGTAATAATTCAAAACATACGGCACAAGGAAGAAGACCCAGGAATGAAAGGTTAGATTATCTGTAACTAATGATATGAAGGCTATACTGTATATTCAACATATTCAAACATTTCCAGAATTCGAAGCAAACTTTGTGCGCCTTTTGGACAAAATTACCAATGGAACTAAAATTGAAGTAAACGAGACAGGTAAACGTGGCTGCTGCAATTATGGGAATCAATAGAAAATCTTCTACTCAGTTATAAGTCAGGTGGCTAATTATGACAAATTTTGAATGATTGTTTTAGGCACTCGCATAATTTACCAACCAGGATTTTTGATTGGTGGGAACTTTGAGCACGAATGCTGTTCACAACGGTCGATTGGTTACTATTTGGAGGCCCTCATCTGTCTAGCCCCATTTTGCAAAAAACCGATGAATGCAGTTCTGACTGGAGTGACCAATGATCAGATTGACATAACGGTGAGCAATCTATAGACAAATAACTGAAATTGATTTAAATACTCGATCACAAGTTAGCAAATTTTCGCTATTAGGTAGACGCAATTAAAAATGGCACCTTACCAGTTCTCAAGAAATTCCTGGGAGTCGACGAAGGCCTGGAATTCAAGGTGGTCCGACGTGGAATGCCACCAGAAGGTGGTGGGTTAGTGATATTTAAATGCCCCATCAGGCAAAGGTTGCGGCCTATACAGGTAGACTTCATTGCTGATAAAAGTCATCGGAAAACTTCATTGTTCTGCTGGAATGCACTTTAATGTTTTGCGTATTTAGTTCACCGATCCAGGTAAAATCAAGAGAATACGTGGAGTGGCTTATGCTACTAGAGTTTCACCAACAACGGTAAACCGCATTGTGGAAGCCGCAAAAGGAGTGTTATTAAAATTTCTTCCTGATATTTACATTCACACTGATCACTGCAAGGGTTCCCAATCTGGAAAGTAAGCTGAAAAATGTACCAATTTCAGCACCATTTGTTATTCCAATTAACTAGTTGGCTAAATGTAATTTCCTCCTTTATAGATCACCAGGATTTGGAATAAGTTTAGTTGCAGAGACAACAACAGGAGTTTTCCTGACAGCTGAATTGGCATCGAATCCTAAGGAGAGTGGGAAGGATCCTAGCATACCAGAAGACCTGGGAAAAGAGGCTGCAAACTTGTTACTGGAAGAGATATATCGTGGTGGATGTGTTTCTTCAACAGACCAGAGCCTGGCTTGTTTGTTTATGGCATTGGGTCAGCAGGATGTGTCCAAGCTGTTAACTGGCCCACTCTCCCCTTACACGTAAGGAATCTTAAATAAATCTAATAATAATCAAAAATAATCAACTTTTATTTTAAAGATGTGTCATTACATTTATCGTAGGATTCAGTTTCTGCGGCACCTGAACGATTTTTTCCAAATCAAGTTTAAGTTGGATACGCAAATGAACGATGAAGAGTTAAGAATCGGAGCCGAGAAGATTCTGATGACTTGCCTTGGCGTGGGATTTACAAATCTAAGCAAAATCACAACTTAAAAGACAATCTTATGAAGCTCTTATTATCACATGTTTAAATAATCGGCATATTATGTCGTTTTTTGTATAAATAACATTTTTAAAGTTTCCATAGTTTGATTTGCCTTTTTCTGTAACTGACATCGTCCATTCTGGCTAGCTACATTTACAAAACTGCATTCATTCAATGTTCACTCAGTGCAGGTGTAAAAACAGCTCATTGCACCAAGGTTCTTCAATAAAACATGTAAATTACAGTGCATACCTTGCCCGTGCCTTTTCGTGTTGATGCTGGTTGTTGCTAGAGCAATATTCATTATAAACCAACTTGAAGAGGAAAAGATGGAAGACTAGAACCAAAATTGCGATTGAGACCCAGAACAGCATTGGTAGGCCTCCCAGATGATGACCATGGCGATGAAGTGCAATTATGTGGTGCTCATGGGCTGGGGCTAAAACAAACACCATGACAAGTTATTGTACACCAGTTTCAGCAAAAGTTTAGTCACTGCTCGACCTTGAATTTATCTCTAAAACAAATTTGCATTTCCAAAAGACTTACCTTCGATAACTTCCTTTACATGAATTGTGTGTTTCAACTCTTCCATGTGCTGCTTGTTATCTGTTATGTACAATATTGCTGTTGGGGGATCTGTGAGCTTCACTGGAAACTGTTTCTTCTGTGTACTGTAATACAAGAAAAAAAAATTGAGAATACCGACTTGCCCAATTTGATAAATAAACTAAAATGTCTGAGACATCTGAGGAACACTAATGTAAATAAAATTGAATATCGATTAAAGAACAAGTCGGGATGACGTATGGCAATAGAACTAGCCGTCCAAAATATTTAGTTTAGATGGGAACTTTTGAGACAAGATATAATGACTGACCTAAGTTCAACAGGAAGATCCAAGCATCCTCCATCACAAGCATAGTAGTTCTTGATGCTATAATCGAGGGCCACATAAATTAATGCTTTGTTGTCGTCCCCCACGATCACACTAATGTTCAAATGGGTGCTGTTCCCGTAGCGAATTCTGCGAAAATCATAATCACGGTGGAGGTCCTTCGGATGAGTACAAAATTCTAAGTGATGATCGCTGAATTTTAGGGCCCCAAAGCTCAACAGTATAGATTGTATCACACCATCAGTTCCTAAAATGAAAATAACAGCAAGATTGATTCAAATTTTCAGCCAAGCCATATTTGGTTTAACAGAGAAATAATTATTGGATTGAAAGGGACTCTGTAAACTTGTTCACCTGCTTGCAGCATGGATTGGCAGCCCTGTTTCTCCAGTGTGAGTTTCCATAAGGAAACCACGTTAATGATGTCGTCTATGCTGCTGAGGTGAGACCACAATGTAGATGCTTGTCTAAATTAATACAAATTTGGTTGAAATCAAGAGCAGTTAGAAATGTTGAGTCTGTAATACATGCACAACTGGCATAGCTAGTGCTTATTTTTGGCAATCAATGTCGTATGAAAGCAGACCCCACTTACAACGTGTGAAGTCCATCATAACACCGATCTGGACGTGACAGCAGCAAACTAAGTTCTTGTTGTCTTGACTGAGGAATGTCAACCTCATAAAGTGGGGCTCTTGTATTAGACAGAACGTAGTAAATAGTGGCATTAATTTTGTCCCCATTCAAAGCATTGGATGCTCGTGAATAACTTATTGAAAATCCAGAACTCCAATGCTGTAAAAAAACGTTAATCAAATTGAAATTTTCAGTCAAACAATGGCTCCTTTCAAAGTCTGGATTTTTAAAAAAATAATCCAATTTCTAATAAAACTTAAGCACTTTTTACCTGCTGCCAAACTTTTTTGTGGTCTTCCTTTAATCTTTTGGGAGTAGTTTTCATAGCACGGCTATAATTCTAAATGTGAAAGTATTTTTAAAGTTTGTCGCTTATTAAAGGTACTTGGAAAAAAAATTCAATAATTACACTCTGAGCTTGACGGATAACTTCATCCTGCGCATCCTTAAAGTCTCCTTTGGAGATGGGGCCCATGTAATGTACAGACAATAAAACAAACAGAGATTCTGCGCTGAATGGCACAAAAAACAGTGTATATAATCATATGCCACATCCATATAGATCTTTAGTTTTTTGGAAATATTTACCTCTGGCGTTTAACCCGAATACTTTTGGCCAAATCCGAATGTATAATGGCCAACGCAAAATACTGATCAGAACTTTCAGGAATTGGAATTTGACCAGTGATTAGGGGAAGCTTCTCTGATTTCTCACCAGTGTCAACTCTTGATTAAAAAAATAAAAATCGACTATTCATACATGTTTTTACTAACATGAATGGTGCAAATATTGTCACACCAGATCTAAACTTACAAGACTGTAGATTTTTTTAACATCTCGAAATCCACAATCCTGGGCATTTCTATATCGAAGTATATGTCCTCATCCTATTTAAATTAAAAATGATAATGTAAGTTTCACATTTTTTATTCTAATCGAGAATTTGATTTTCAAAATGTTGGCAAACTGGAAGACAAATTAAAGAATTTCAAATGAATTCAACAAGATTCCTTTAATTATTTCAATGACCAACATTCGAAAATTCTGCAACCAAACAAACTGAAATTGAGCATGTCATGACTAAAAAATTTCCAATTAAAACTGGATCTGAACATTACTGGCATCAATCAATAAAATCAAGCTGTAAAAATTGCTCTTTATCGGACATAGATGACATCACGGTCAGATCGAGATAATCCCGATTTGGAATTGAAAAATAATATTTGTACGAGAATTGCCTTGACATACAGTATGTATTATAAAATATCACCATCAAAATTTGACTGAATTTAACATATGGCGACCATCTGGTTTATGAAACAACTTCACTCAATAGATATGCTCTGCAGCCTTGCTTATGAATGGAATGCCATTTATCGCAAGACGAAAGTCACTGTATGACTAATTTCACAAATAAGGTCAAATTTTAAAGAACATCATTTCAAATTTCCTATCAGAATAAAAAGTGGTATTTTCAGCCCTGATCGATTTTAGTCAAAATTCATTATCAAAAATAGCTATTAAACAAAGAACTTAAATATAGCTATCCATGTCACTAACCATAGGATTAGTGACTTTAATGTCTTGAACAAATAAAGCTGGCATGGTCCGATGAGCATACGTTACATAATGGATGTCTAAACTTCCTACTGGCTAAAAAGAACAAAACAAGGTGATTAGACCAAGCATTTTTAAATAAGTTGGTGCCTTGCGGTGTCAATTTTACTTGCCTTACTAAAGCACTGAAATCTATGTACAATGCCAGTAGTATAATGAACCACAGATGCCTCTACATCAATACAAACAGTAAAGTAGATTCACGGAATTTAAATGCTCAAATTAAATAGATCTTATTTTTCTTACCTTTTGGATCTGATTCGTCCAGGCTAAGAGACACCACCGGACGAAATGGGACTCTAACCGAAAGTTTTCGTTTACTTTTAAGATACAATTCCCCATCGGGTTCAACAGTTATTCCAATTTTTCCATTCCCTAAACAAATTGTATTCAACATTACGGAAATAAAAACCATTTCACAAATAAATGTGCGGCCAATCTATTTTCTAAAGAAAACTTACCAACATATGGAAGAAATGGACTTTCATTTTCCAACAATGGCGAATGCCTAATGTTTGCATCAAAATTCGATGCGGAATCATAAAACATTGTTAATCTATCGCTAAGACATCGACCAACTGGATCTGAATACAAGAAAGGAATCGTTTTTAACGATGTGCATCAAAATGCAAGGTGGCTATAATTGCAAGTTAACCTACCATGCAATCTGGATTTTGGTGAAGAAAACAATAACCTAATTAAATAAGGCCCCAAGTATACCATAAAAGCCAAGAAAAACAGCACCACAATAATGATCTTCCGATATCTAAATGAGTAAACAATTTGAACATGGCATCATTATGATTGTATCACCAGATAAGAGTAAATATAAGTGAAATCAGTGAAGAACTGAAATACAAACGATATATTGCCAGCATCGATGTTCCTTCTCATCCATCGCCAACGGTCTGGCAAATCCATGGTGTGGTTCAGAGTATTTTATGGCCCTTTGAATAACATGATTCTCGGTACATACGTACGTCTGTCTGTTGAAGATAACAAAACTCCTGACAAAACTGATTACAGAAAATATTGCTTTTATAGAGATCAAATTCGTGTATGCTTCTATAGCAACTGGTGCAGACTAGCTAATTTTACATAATTATAACGTCGCCTGGTATAGCGAGAAAAACAACAGATCGATCTATTGAACACTAATAATTTCACCAGAAAACCTGCATTAGACAACTCTGAAAATTGATTACGTAAATTCTGACATGTATAAACAAGTAAAGCATGCTTTTCGACATTCGAATACCTGCACTGATCGAACTGCATGCATGTGACCCCACAGTTAGCAAATATTAACAAATCATAGATTATATTATAGATGCAAATTTTAGTAATAAACTGGGCAGGTTTTCTTAATCTACTTAACTGTTGTAAATTGGCAGAATCAAAACGAGTTAAAATATATTATTAGGAGAAATAACTCACCACAGATGTGCAGCCGCTCCTTACTCTCATACGTTGCTACCAAGTTCAACAACATTGGCATACAGAACGGTTTGCTAGCACCAGAGGGCGCATCATTTCATAAACGCAGGGAATTTTGAAATGTGCTTTCATACAGTATGCGTTTTTATAAAAAAAATCCCTCATCAATTTCCTTCATTATTATTATTATTATTATTATTATTATTTTCAAATCAGAAATACATATAGGCCTACATTATTTGGATACGTTTGTTTGATATTGTTCATTAAAAACCTACAATTTGAGAGGCAGCATTTTTTTAAAAAAATTGCTCATTGTGGCACACAAATTTTAATAATTAAAATCTATTTACGAACCTGGAAAAAAATACCCTGGAAATCTCAAGGAATTTCGTTTTCATACATTTGTAGTCACAAAGTTACATCTTCAATCGATCTCGTGTATTTTGTTGAAACATTAGCACGTTAAGTGGTATAGAATTATGATTATATATGCATTATTCACATACCTCTCACGAGTTTCTTGGTAGTTTTAGCAGTCAAATTGGAGGAATAAATTGAAGTCTACAGGCTCATATGAAAACACACAGGGCATGTTAGGCATCATGTAAGTATTTGTTTCCACATGTTTGAAAAGTAATAGTGGTTTTTAGCAAGTTAATTCTACTAAAAATCAACACTGCCATTCTGATTCATCCATGAATGTTTGCTAAACAGTAAATAATTACACAAAAATAATAGAAAATTAATTTACAGACACTTTTAATCAACTTTGGATGCGATTTCGCTTTTCGAAGGATCTACAGAATAGGTTAATTGCCGCTTTGAGATGCAGCAACAGTGATAATGATTGTGATTGTTTTCATGCAGTTTAAGCTTCATCACCATAACAAATGGAATATCCACAAATTCCCTTCACACCCCCTACCCCCCTCAGCCTCAAATACGTCTGCCTTTCTACGACGAAATTTAACAACATATTATTTTCCATTTCGGAACACTGCCCTAACTTTGACAACAAAAGGGATGTTCGAGAGGTACTAGTAGGGGGCTCAATGATACGCTTTACACATACAGTACGGTTGCAGGAGCACGATATCACAGTTGGAACAAAAGACAAAATCAAAAGCACAACAGAACCATTCTCCAAAATTACGTTTTCATGGCATGCGTAACGTGTACTGGGAGAGAAATCAAAAGAAATTTAGGAATGGATGAGAAGATGACAGCAGGACTTTCCAGGCTTTCTTCACAAAGAAAAATTGGGCAATCCATGCTTCCAGATTTGTTGCAGTGTCGTTAGTTGACAATTTGTAAATCACATCGTTAATTTTCTTTGCCCATAGTTTAAACAAAGCAGAATAATGTTGAAAGTTTGAAATATATTAAAGTGTTGTTTTTGTTTCAAATGACAGACCCCGTAAATTTGTTTTCCATTTGCACTAAATGACACCCGCAAATACAAGTATTACGACCATCTTCGTACAACTATATTTGAAAAAAACTGGAATTAACAACACGAGTGCTCAAATATATGCCTATATATTTTCTATTATTTTGGCTATAAAATGTTAAATCAAAGTTATCAAACTGAAACAATCCACAACCAGTCATTTTTTCTGCTATCAAAATCTGGTTCATAAACAATTTGATGGATTTAAGAGTCAAATAAAGCCATTGCAAACAAACATCATCAACAACTCAAACGGCAGACTGCACAAAACCTAAAAACTAAAAATATTTAAAAGTGGATGTTTACGAGTTTTCCAGAATGTAGTGATATCATCCCATTAAGGCGCAAACCAACCCCCTACGTCCATCATGCAAAAAACAGTTTAATTTTGTTGCAATAAATTATTGTAACAGCTAACTTGTTCTCTCTCATAGAATGAGACTTCCACTACAGAAATGCTTATTGAGGTCATAAATTGTCCGTCTAGTGATAAAAAGAAATAAACAAGGCAAAAAAAACAAATTTCATGCGCATGAACACCCAAGAGGTGAATTTGCTCGAAACTAAAACTCTGTGCACGTGCAATTCGAATGAATTCACCTCTCACGCACATGATATTTTGGATTTTTGCCATCTTTATTTATTCTTTTTATAAATAAATGGGACAATTTACCACGCCAATAAGAAGCGTTTCTATAGTGAAAGTCTCATTCTAACAGGTAAAAATAAATTTTTATGTTATCATAATTCATTACAACAAAATTAAGCCCCGTAGGCGTTTAACCATCTCTACGAGTTGGGCATAGGGGTTGGATTCCACCTTAACACCCTCAGTGGTACTTGTTTTAACATTTTTCTCCTATAAAGGAATTGAGCTGGTTATTGTAAAAACAGGATCGAGGAAAACAACAACAAAAAACAGCAAAATCATTCAACAACAAATAACAGGGGAAGATGACTCGCTAACCATTTTGTACGCACAAAGATGGATTCGAGCGAGTTGCCAGTCAGAGCAACTTCCGTTGGTGGACACACGGACACATGCCTATGCAGTTTCCATAGCTGCTGCAACGATAACTTCCACATTTCGTCACGTGCGATGCGAGGGGACTGCAAGAAGTGGATGTAAGGCACTTAAAGACAAACACACGAGCAAAACGTGCCAGGACAGAACCACAGACCAATGATTATAGGAAACTAAGATGGGAAGTTCCTCTCAGGCTGAAGCTTTTGAACACATATTCTACACGGTTACAGATAGCGAGGAAGAATTATTGCTTTTTTGTCAGCAGCAGTAAGGTGGTGCTATCCCCCCCACCCAATGCACCTAACCTGATCTCCACAAAGGAGATTCCCTCCCAACCCTCCCTCCCTTCCCAGCCCTGGCTCAGGGATGATGTCTACCCCCCATTTTAGGCCTCGGTGCCTCCCGTCAGACTCCAGTGGTAAATCATTAGCCATCCGGACGTGGTCACATCTGAGAAATAAACGCAAATTTGTATTACAAGGTTATACATAGTTTTAAGAAAGCACTGTAAATTAGTACATTTGTCTAGAACTTCAGCAGAAATGGCGTTAGAGGTCATATTGCCTCGATTCAAAAAATAGATAATGCAAGTTACAGAAGAAAAGAAGTGCAGGCTGTAGTAGTAACGGAGGTCGAATTATATAGGAAAGATGAAAAAAATATAGGAAGAATATAGGAATTTTTTTCTAAAAAAAATCAGTAATTAACAGCAGTTTAGAGCGCATCCTACTTTTTAATTGTAATTGTTCACAGGCATGTGGCCAGTTGGTACGCAATTTTTGACATTTTTTCAAATACAAATATGAGACTTTTGTTCACATTTCTTCATATGCAAATATCTGATTTCCCCCCC
>JAQGAF010003428.1:0-17689 GCA_034687865.1 Kryphioiulus occultus
GGATTTGTGGTGTTGGGGGCGATGCCTCTGATGTACTCGTTGATTACAGCCAGTAGGGGATAGGCCTTAGGACCGCAAGTAGGTTGAAAGTCATCGGTTTCAATGGACCAGATCATGGCACCACCCAGGGCTTTGTCGTTGGCAAATTGACACTAAATAACGAAAAAAAATACAAATTAGCTGCTGTACGTATTCATGTTTCCAAAAACTCAAATTACTCGGTCATTTGAATGGCCTAATATGATGACCAAAAAAATGTGGACGTTCAATTTTATAGAAATTAGATCAGAAATGAATTTTGGCAGAGCGAATGATATATGAAAACAAATAGGTGACATTTTTTTTGCCAAACTTTATCACATATAATGGATTTTGAACAAATATTTTATAAAACACCAAAACCAATTTGAATTGAGCAAACGTTTTATAAAAACTATATTCGAAATGATGAATTTCAGAAATCCATGAAAATAATAAAACGAATGATATGATGATAAAACGCCATAGCACTTTTTTGTTGCAAAACTGGAACGCAAACGATGAATTTTAACGAAATATTTTATAAAAAACCAAAGATGACCTATCATTTGGCCCTCCTCCTCACGTCCGTTACATACATTACAAAATTAAACGTAATTTTTGTAAATATATTTCCGAAAGTTAAATGGCATTTAATTTGGTAAAAATATATTTACAATTCATTAACAAAATAAATATTTTTAAGAAAATTAAAATAGTACACGTCGTAGCATAACGTAGCGTAGCATAACGTAGCGTAGCATAACACTGTATTATTCGTATAACATAGTACTGGTAAATTTAATGTTTGTCATTTAATTTTTGTAAATATATTTGTATAACAAATTTCATTTTCAGTATAACATCAAGTATGCTCGATGTAAATAATATTACGATATTTATAAAAGCTACAGTGCACATTAATGCAAATTAGTTGTATATTTAAGAGCATTGAATAACAAGATTAAAAAACAGCCCCAACGATTTATATTTGTTTACCTTAGCCGCAATACTTTGGGTATCATCGTAACCAATCCACTGATTTCCTTTGTACGCATAAGGAGCTTGGTAAGAGTCGTCAAAAACGACTGTGTAGCCACCACCTTGAAGATCAACGCAAATCTAGAAACGTCATAAATACATAATTGACACGTTTAGAGAACCTGAGAGTTAAAACTTAAAAATGAACTCAGTAAATCATGTATACATTTTCAGACTACTGTACCTCGTTGTAACCCAGAGTTCCAGCCTGTCTCGTGTACGGTCCAGCATCACCTGGTCCATAGGTTGGTGAATAAAAATCAACAACTGTTGGGTCAGCCAAGGCGAAATTATGTCCATAGGTCGGAATTCCTAAATTAAGGATGCTGGCGGGAGCGCCCAATTCCAACCAGTAATTAATTGAATATTCCTACGAATTAAACACAAATTTCATTAATTAATATTAAAGCATCTGCAAATGCTGGTAAACAAAATTCAAAATTGTCAAAAATACTACTACATGCACTTTGGTTAAACATTTTTTTAACGTGGTCATCATAAAAAAACCGTGATAAACATTACAATATACTGACAGGTATACGTTCAATTATTAATTTTAAATCATTAAATATTTATAAAAACGGAAAATATTTCTCATAAATCGTTTTTCACCAATTAGCAATTAGTAGTGGGGATTACGGTTTGCAACGTCAGTAAACTTATGTTGCTGAAAAACAATGTTGTAAAAGTTTTTGTAAATTTAAAATGTATATTAATGCAATTTTATTTAAATTATTTAACTTGCATCATTGAAAGTTTTTTCCGAGTCAGTCTCTCCATCTCTGGAACGGAGTGGCGCATTTTCTCCTGTAAATGGCTCCCAGGCACCTGTTTTACAAAAAAATATTTACGAAGTTCAATTATTCCCCAATCATTATGAAACGAAAAAAAATAAGTCGTTTAAAACTCACCATGATAATCGTAGGCCATCACGTTGATGAAATCTACGTGTCTGTCGGTTAAAAATTAAATAATATTCCAATGAGTCGAAATTGGATTATTTTTATCTCCAAACATGACAAGTTTCTTGTTTTCTTACTGGACAATCTCGGGGACATTGTAGGCAGCATCGATTGTTTCTTTTCCAGCTGAAACTGCAATTGAGAGTAAGTATCCTTTTTCGGCAAATGAGTCTTTGAGTTCCTATTGAAATTACAATATTTACTGTGTTTACTTACTTTCTTCATTATGGTATTTGATTAAATGAAAATTTAATTTATATATATATATATATTACCTTAAGCAATTGGGAATATGCCTCCTTATCAGATGCAATGCCACCACGTTCATCAGGGTATTCCCAATCCAAATCGAGCTAAATTTAGACAATTAAATTAGCAAATGTGATAACTTTGTTGCTTCATCCTACGTTATTTAACATCACGAATCCTCGTAAAGGCATATGAACTTACCCCAACAAATCCATATGTCTCCAAGAATGGCGCCACAGAGGCAACGAAAGTAGCTCGTTTCGCTGGGTCATTGGCCATGTTTGAATACGTCACTGGATTTTCGTTCCAACCACCAACACCAAGCATGCATTTCAAGTCTTTATTAATGGTTGCCAAATTGGTGAATCTGTTGAAAGCACCTATTTGTAATGAATAGAATAAATAGAGATCAAAAAACTGAAAATCACATAAAAATATTTAAGTTATATGCCGATGAGATAATCTTTGTTACCTTTGCCATAGTTGTCGTATAAGTCGTTGTACGTATCCAAAGATTTAATTGTCCATGTATTTCCATCAAGACCAGCGAAAGCGTAAATCACATGAGTGCAAACGTAGGGGTCGATGTTTTCAGGATCGAATTTACCTTTAAATTGAATTAAAATAAAATTTAGGTTAAGATATTCAGTTATTTATGGTGCATCAATTCAAATGATCAATTTGAATTATTAAATTATCAATGATATATGAATCAGGCTATGGTATATAAAATTAAATTATTAGATTATCAATTTGAATGGCAGATCAATTTGAAAATAGCATTTAGAAAAGTTGTTGAATTCAAATGGAATTATTAATTTAAAAGCAGTTTTTACCTAAATCTGGCCTGTAGGTGGCCCATGACCCATAGTAGCACACTACCCTTCGACCTGAGTCGGCATAGATATTATTTGCTGTAAAAATCAAAAAAGCAGAAAAGCATTGTTAGAAATCATTTGATTATAGCCATGAAGTATTCAGGTTTTCGCGTGAAAATAATATAGATCTTGGAATAGACATTAGACGTATTACATTCAAAAGAATATGCGTAAAAATAAAATATTTAAATTTATATATTTTATTCTATAAATAAGTAAATGTTATAAATTCCAAAAATTTAAAAAAATTTAAAATGTGTCAGACGCACTTTTTCGATTTTAATTAATGCATATTTCATGTCATATATTGAAGCAAAAAATATATTTTGAGAACGAAATTAAGTTTTCTCACACAAATTTTGATAGAGAAAATGTATTATGTCAGTTAGTTTCAATGAACTGATAATTTTTCTCAAGCAGAATTTCGCATAATATTTTAGATTTTTGAGATAAAATTAATTATAAAATGAGCGATTTTATAAATATTTTTCGGGAAACGATGGCAGCCAACAGACCTCTTTGCAATGAATTTGAAAATGCCGAATACACAATCGCCAAAGAGACGATTAAAAACAATGAGCTCTTCATGATTCCCTGGAAACCTTTGGAGAAAAGTGTTCAAAATTGCACCATATGTGCTTTTATATGTAACGATACCAATGCATAACTTCTGTTTTGGCACTGCTGAGCACATGATCGGAACTAAAGGTCGCATATAGAAAAATTCCGATTAAAATCGTTGATTTCTGTTGAAGTGGTTTTCAAGTGGTTTAGGCCTGAACAGGGGATTCTCACCACTGATAATAGATTTGTTGTGTAAAAACCCAGTCGACACCACTTTTTAACACACATATATATAAAAGGATGGTTGTGATGATTGATGTCGTTTTTATTACCCAAAATGTGATTATTTTACATATTTATAGACCTATATCATGCAAAAGAAATTAGGATTTTATGAAGTTTTCGTAATAAGGTTTGAACATTTTATAAGACATGTCGTTATAAATCATTTCATAAAACAGTTTAAGCTTTGATTCACACCTAACACATGTACTATACAATATGTAAAACCACAAGCAAAAATTTCATAAACTGTTAAAAATGTTTTTCCCTACTAGTGATATTCATATTCGTTCATGTTCGTTTTAAATGCACTTTTTATGTGCACTATTAAAATGCAATTTTATGATGGTTACTGTCAATCTGACAACCAAACGTACATTCGTATCGTGCTTATATAGATAAATTCTCCCAAAAATAAGTTCAGCAGATACCGTGTATACAAAGAACGTTTTATGAGTAGGATTTCCAGTTGCCAACTTGATAAAAAGCTATCAAAGCAATAACGGCTTGAGTACTTATAAAATGCAAGTTAATACTTTTGATAAACACCCACTTGCAGTGCATGCATGCTATAAATATCTACTATCCGAGATTTTGTATATGATAAAGTATAGTGTAATAATTGTAAAACCTCATGTACAGTACACGATATACAAAGAAGAAATTAAAGTAAAAGAAATAAAATCTAATTTAAATATCAATAAACCTTTAGCGGTAATATTGTAATCAAAGCAAAGTGTGATCAATTGTACACGAACTGTACATATGCAGTATTTAATGCTAAATTTTGTACTTCAATCCCCTTATTAATCCTCACATCGTTAGGGTAATTATTCAATGTTAGTAATTTTAGTTGTAATTGAAAATAAAAAGTAATTTTGATGTAATTTGTTAAACAGAATGTACCTGAAAGAAGGGTATATAACATGCTGGAGAATTTTACGTATAAGTTAAATTAAATCACTTTCGGTGCATGGTGGTGAAGTAGATTGGAATATTAATTTGTATTTCATAATTTACCCTACAAAAAATTGACGTTGTGAAAAAGATGGAGTTTTGATAGCTTGGTTTTTAACTTCAATTAAATTAAAAATCTCAATTTCAATTAAATTAAAAACTAATGAAATACTTGTCAAATATTATAACGTATATACAGTGTATACTTTGTAAATCTTGCTTATTTTAACTTGTTACTGTCGACATTACGTGTTATACAAGTGTATGCTAATTATCGTTGGAGTAAAACATTATTGTTTAACGCTTCATGCTGTTTTGCAATTGTTAAACCATGCATGTAAAAATTCGCTAAAATAACTGGCTAACTACATTCCTCCTCAAACACGCTCAACGACATTTATCTAGCTGCGTTTATCAAATGGATAAATTCAACTTTAAAACAAAAACTAATTTTGTGAAATTATGTTGTACAGTCCAAGCATACTGCATGCTCACCATGCAAAAAAGGCAGGAGCTAATAAGTTACGCTAATAATTACGGAAATGACAATTACCGATAAACGTATTTTTTACCTCGTGTAATGAGACGTTCACCAGTGCGCAGCTTCTGTTTTAACGTTATACATTACGCTGTTTATTTATTAAAAATTAAATAAAATTTGTAACGATGCGAAGAGAACAAGACGTACGAATAATACGTCAAAATCGAACGCGAGCGCGTGCATTCTATTTTAATCTCGCGTGCGTTCTATTATAGCCTCGCGTATATTCTATTTTGGATTTTTGAAAAGCACATTTTTTTATAAATTAACCGAGTAACTTATAATAGCAACAAGAGGCTGTTCACTGCATGGTAAAATAAATTTCGTTTGTATAATAGACTTTATTAGCTCAACTTGTTAACTCCTACGTTTTTTTTTCACTTTTCAAATAAATAATGCAAGTTTAGACGTGTTAGATTGTGTTTAGGTGTTTATTTAATCATTTGGCGATGCGTTAGATGCAAGGTGATTGGGTCATTATGCGTGACTATGCAGAGTTATATATATATAGGGTTGTAATGGTTATGAGAAGGCTGTAGAGTTGCAAGATATGGTGATGATTAGTGGAGTTAATTTCTAATGTTTTCGTTGATCACTGTTAGTAGAGGATAAGCCTGAGAGCTGCAAGTGGCTTGGAAATCGTCGGTTTCAATGGACCAGATCATAGCACCACCCAAGTTAAGATCGTTAACGAACTGACTCTGAAGAAATTACATTAAAAGACGAATTAATAATTGCACCGAAAAGATTACAAGTTGAGAGTAAAAAGTATAAGGATTGTCACACTAAATATAGCGTATCTTTAAATTCAATACTGTTCATCACATTAGAAGCCACAGAGTAATGTATCTCTCAGAAGATAATTAGAATCGTTAATGTGAATCAAATTTAATAAGTTGATTTACCTTTGCTGCAATGCTCTGGGTATCATCGTAGCCAACCCATTGGTTGCCTTTGAACATATAAGGAGCTTGATAGTCCTGATCAAAATTAACAGTCCATCCGCCATCATTCAGATAAAGGCAGATCTAAATTGCAAATAGCAACAATACTAGTTTGGGTGTCCATAATTTGTCGAACTAATAACATTCTTTCTGACATTAGTAAGAATCATCACATACTTCGTTGTAACCCAAGGTTCCACCTTCTGCTGTATATGGTCCAGGAGTCCCTGCTCCACTGGATGGCGAATAAAAATCAGTTACGGATTCATCCGTCAAAGTATAACTATGGCCATAGGTTGGCATTCCTAAATTAAGGATGCTGGCAGGCGCCCCTAATTGGATCCAGTAATTAACAGCAAACTCCTGCGAATTAATCATGCATTTCAACAGTAATTTAGTTCAGTTTTTTAAAAGTGGTAATTGAAGCTGCCATGATTGTAGTTCATCAGGAAATTAACTTTGATGGACCAAAGTCACCAAATTGACCAAATATGACATTAATGAGTATATTATATTAAGCTAAACATACCACGTTAAGTAGTTGTTCCTCATCTGTTTCTCCAGGCCTTGAGTGAAGAGGTGAATTTTCTCCAGTAAAGGGCTCCCAGTCACCTATCAAAAGAGACTTTGTTCAACTTTTTCTCTACGATTAAGCACTTTGATATGAAAGTTTCAACTTTTAAGATTTTAAATGTGCTTACCATGGAAATCGTAAGTCATCAAGTTTATGAAATCTACATGCCTAAAGTTAAAATTACATAGCAACGAATTAATATCTTTGTCGCTTGAGGAAATCATTGTTATTTTCGATTTTTCACTTACTGAACAATTTCTGGTACGTTGTATGCTGCATCGATGGTGCTTTTTCCAGCTGCAGCAGCAATAGATAACAAGTACCCATTCGTGGCAAACGATTCTTTCAGTTCCTAAAAGCAATTGGATTATTAACATAATTTTTAGCACAATTTCATCGAACTTGACGCAACAATCTTACCTGAAGTAATGCAGAAAATCCTTCTTTGTCTGCAGCGGTTCCACCACGTTCATCGGGGTATTCCCAATCGAAATCGAGCTGAAGTTTGAAATAAAAAAATATTAAATTTATAACGTTTCAATTTTTTTTAACAAATTGGCATATTGCTCGAATATATACATACTCCATCGAAGCCATATTTTTCCAGGAATGGAGTCACAGATGCAACGAAGGTAGCTCTTTTCGCTGGGTCGTTGGCCATGTCTGAATATGCCACTGGATTTTCGTTCCAACCACCAATACTAAGTAAGCATTTCAAGTCAGGATTAATAGTTGCCAAGTTGGTGAATCTCTCATAGGCACCTTGTTGATTAAAAGAAAATTAATAAAATTATTGATTGTAATTAAAACAGAAAGATAACTATTTGTTGATCTAAGACAGTATATATTACTCTAAGACATTATAGTGCTCTAAGAAAAACTTATTTCTTCACCTTTGCCACCATTGTCGTACAAGTCGTTATATGGATCCGCAGAATAAATCGTATATGTGATATTGTCCAATGCAGCGAAGGCGTAGATGACATGAGTGCAAATAAATGGGTCGATATTTTCAGGGTCAAATTTTCCTGTAAATTTGTCATTAAAATCAGTACTTGAATAAACGACAGCAAAATACATATAAATAAATTAAAATTGAGTATATACCTAAGCCTGGGCGATAGGTGGACCATGATCCATAATAGCAAACTACCCTTTTCCCAGTGTCAGCTTGGATTTTTTTGGCTGTTAAAAATTTTAAACATTTCATCAGAAATTGTCAAAGGCATTGGCATCGTCCATTTCTTCAAAGAACATTAAACGTTGTATATTTAAAGTGCAAATGGTTTGCATTTAAGATATTTGTAATTGCGATGAAAAAACATTCTGTAAAAAAATCGTCTTATAAAACCAACCTCTATGCAGTGAATTTGTGAGTGCTGAATATATAATCGCCAAAGAGACGAGAAGAAATAAAACAACCTTCATTGTTACTGAAAGATGTTAGGTTAAATGTGCTCAAAATTACACCATTGATGCTTGTATTAAGTGATAGAAATGGCTATCATTTCAGTACTTCCGCAAACCACATGATCAAAACGAAAGATGATGAACAAGATGTTTCTGATAAAAATGATAAATCTATTTCGAAACACGTTCAGTTGTTCAATGCACACTTTATACTGGGATTATTTGTTGTTTGTATGTATGTTTGAGAGCATTTTTAACGTTGGCCTATTTATGGGATGTTACTAGTTGCCATTCGTTAAATAATTAGCTTAATAATTATTTAACTAATAATAAAGCTCCAGACATTTAGAACAATGTGAATGTCAATATTCAAAATTAGATTGTTTACGACTGATTTTACTAGTCTGGTATTAACTAAAGTGTAGTGTGTTAATAAATTAATTTAACAAAGGCATGTAATTTCCATTTGATTTTAATGTAAAAACCGTCAGGTATATCTGGTGCACCCTGTATTTAACATTGTCCTCTACGGCACTTGATAGCAAGGTAACTGTGGCATGGTATGCCCTTGGCAACAACACTTATGACAGCGTGACACTTTTTTAAAAATTGCACCAATCCTAAAATTTCCAGGTAATTCCATTCCCTCATTAATCTAACCACATCTTACATAACAGATAATTGATAGCCACCCAGGTTTGAAGAGGTCTGATTACTTAAAACGTCCTCAAACCTGCATGTCTATCGATGTCGGGCAGATTGTGACCTTAAGATTAAAAAATGTCCACATTGACAGCAAAAGATAAATTAAGATACAAGGAAGATAATATAAAAAGCATTCTTCATTTAGCGAGTGCACCTAAAATACTTGTTACATCATTGTTTAGTCAAAACTGCTTATATATTCTGGTAAACGAAATTCTCATTATAATTATTCAAATCGTTTAATTTCAATAAATTTATAAGCGTTCTTTCCAATTTTGTTGTATCGCTTTTTTCAAAGCCTTTCCCCATCATAAGATGTGCTGATAATACATGACTGATTCAAGGCAGAACTCATCAAGGTGGTTGTTATAAGCTCAATGAATCTACCACATGAAATGCACAATTAAATTCCCATTTGGAAAGGAAATGCATTACGAATTGCAAAATATATTGCAAATGCATTCGTCGTTTTTATCGCAACACGAAATACATTTGGTAATGTAAACAAAAATTGAATTGAATTGAAATGCATTTCGCTAAGGCATTTTACAGTGCATTATAAAATATACTGTCAATTTCACAATGTATTTTAAACTACATACATACATTCAAAAGTTACGTGTGTTGCATTGAATTGAATGAAACTGATGTATTTTTTAATTTTAAACTTTATTTCATTGCCAGTTCTATTTTATTGAATATTTTAGATTTTTTTAAAATACATAATTGGGATTTTTAAACCTTGAAATTATGAAACATAGCAATAGGCTTCTGACATTTTACAATGCATGGAATATACATATAAATTATAAAATGGATTCTTAAGTGCAAACAGAATGTATCACACTATGCAGTACAAATCATATTCTTCAATGAGCACGAACTACATTACAGTGTGCATTACACAATACATTCTTCAACTCACGATACATTGCAATATGCATTCCATAATGCATTACAAACTGCTTTAAATCATTTAAAATGCATTTCATAATATACTTGTCAATGCAGTTTCAAACTAAATTTGTCTCAATCTGCATACATTTTAAAATATATTTTCCAATCCATGTCTTATAATGCATTTCTAAATGCATTACCATTAAATGTGGGTTGGTAACAGGCCAACTGTAAATGCATTGGTTTTTGCTAATTCGTTTTAACTATTTGAGTCAGCTGTTTCACCACCAATATTACGACCAAACTACACAGTATAGTGCTGATGAAATATTTATGGCTTTTATTGAATTCTTCTTCGCAACATCAGCCTTTCCTCCATTGAATTATTACAATAAACAGGTCATGTATTTATTTAACGAGAATTTTAACTAACACAACATGAGTTTAGAGACACCTGTAAATATTCCCACAACCAACTTTTGCATTTTGCAATAAAATGCATTGTGGCGATTTCTTTATTGCTGTTTATCGGCACGAATTTAGCAAAATTAATAAATATCTCCCACAAGATCGCTGATAACACGCAGAACCATATTCATGATGTTGTCAAGAGTTTCGACCTTAAAGATCATTAAAAACTTGGGCGATTTCTTTTGTCGTTTATCAGCGCAAATTTAGAAATATAAATATCTTCCACAAAATCGCTGATAACATGCAGCATTATATTCGTAACGTTGCATGTTTTTCTGGCGCTATTATGGGTTTTGCGAATTGCATTCGTTTTACTGTAAGACTGACCATGACATCCAACGAAAACATTCTTACAGAATCTCTCGCAGCAATGGTGAAAAGTAAGAAACTACCAAGATACGTCTGGACTGACCAGCAGACTGACCAATCTGGCGAAATTCACCAAGTTGTCTTCAAGGGTTTATATTACTCCTTGAGGCCAACCATGTTACTGGTAATGCCATTCGGATTAATGCCCTTAAATAAGCTTACTTCTTGTTCAAATTCTCAACTTAAGTTCAGCTGGATTTCCCTTCGGACATGCTACAGCCTGACAGTGACATCCCTGACGGCCATGATGGTCATCCTGGTCATACGCTACAACAGTGACGTCATATTTGCCAACGAGAAAGACATGAAAATTAAATTCGTTTTGTTGGCAGATTTCATGTACTGGTTTTCGGCCTCTTCGACCATACTGTTTGGCATTCATTTTGCTAGAAAACTTCCAAACCTCCTGACCCAATGGGATGAAATTGCTATCGAGTTGCTAAAATATTGCAAAACTGGACAAGTTCACATTGGGGTTTCAATGGCTACTACGATTTCTCTCAGTTTTCTGCTCGTTGGTGTAACTGAACATTGCTTGCACGATGCTGTTGAATTCTCTGCCCATTCTTGCATCGGTCTGCAACAGTTTCTTCAGTGCAATCTGCGTTATTTGGTCGATTTTTTCGGTTTCACCTTTGGATACAGTGATCTGTCAGCAACCATTGCGTTTTTGGCAACCATCTACATCAATGTTGCTTGGAATTTTCGCGACATGATCATTAGCATGTTAAGCTTAGCACTGCGAAAAAACTTCGAAATTATCTGCACACACGTGAAAATAACTGGCCATCAGTTCAAAAGCCAAAAACAATGGAGGAAAATTCGTAGCGACCATTACAAACTTTGTCAACTCGCAAAAGTTGTGGACGACTTGATTTCGCCATTGATTTTTCTTTCATTCACTTACAACTTTTATCACATTTGCGTTCAAATATACTCTACCTTAAGGTGAGATTTATGTATTTTGTCACCTACTTACAAGCAATAATATTCCAATTTCCTTGAGAATTTCCACCACACCCACAATCTTATATTGGTTTTTAAACGATTTGAAACCCATGTCATTAATTGCAAAAAATTCTCTCAAGCAGAAATATTTCAGAATATACTTCATACTGTATTTAAAAATTATACAGATTGCATATTAAAAATTTAGAAACATTTCAATAAAAATGTTAAATGTCTTTTAGAAGATGTATTATTTGATTAAACTTTTGCACTAATTTGCACAATAATTTGCACAATAATCCAATTGCACTAAATTGACAGGTAGCCAAATCTGTTTTTTACATGAGATGCTTGGGTTTCTTAATCATGGGTTAATTTTTATTTTATATTTTGCAGAAACAGCAGATCCGGAGGACTTGCAGGGATTTATTCCTTATATGCCCTTTTGTACATAATTTTTAGAACCTGCGCAGTTACATTTTCAGCCGCAAGTTTTCAAGAAATGGTAATAATTAATATCTTCCGAAATTATAATTTGGGAATGTTATATTCCTGAATTTTAAGTATACAAAATTTGCAGTGTAAAATAACAACCGCAGAAAACAATTTTTTTCAAAAGTGTCTAAGTTTTCAAAAAATTAAGTCAAATCAGTTTTATTTGCACATTATATTTGATGAACATTGGTCAAGCAGCGATTTAAAATCAATATAGAAAACAAAACTTTTAAACTGCTATTCTGTTATTATACCTACGTACTAGTACACTGTATATCTTGAATCGATATACATTCGTGATTAATAATAACTTGTTTTTAATTCAATTTCTGCCAATAGGCAATGGAGCCTTTGAAATATCTTCATTCAAGTCCACCTAATTCATACTGCAAGGAGGTCAGTATACTGTAATTGAATTGACCCAGGTATGCTGTACGAATTTATCAATTCACGAACATTAATTTTTCTTTCAGGTTGAACGTTTTGTAAATCAAATTGTTGGATATCGTGTTGAATTTACTGGGTTCAAATTATTTTACGTCAACCGCAAACTGCTTTTTATGGTAATTATTTCAGCGGAGTAATGTAATTCAATTCATTAATACAATTGTAAATTACCTCATTGGTTGATGAAGATCGATGGCTATTAAATATCAAAACGACTTTAATTTGACTCACCACTAACTTTGGGCTATTTTATGTTTTTCAGATGCTCAGTGCTCTTCTTACATACGAAATTATTTTGTTCCAATAGTCAGGAATCCAGACATTGGGGTTTAGTTAAATTCCTGCGACTATTTAGCAACTTAGGCTATAACAACCGCCAGCTTTCAGATTTTTGTATGCGGAATAGCGAAATTGTAATACCAAAACCCCCCACAAATTAGCATTCGAGAAACAAATAATACTGAAAACTTATAAAAATTATCACAATTTGAAACTACAGCTTACCATGAAACTTTCTTGGCAGGGTTGATTGGGCCTTCCACGTGACATGTCCGAGTGGTCAGACCTCCAATCACGAATAATCGAGGTACAAACAGAGGAATTTTTGAAAACTATGCTCATTCGATCAAATCCAGCTGAATGTCAAAGGTCAAGCAAACAATTTGCATATTTCGCCAAACGGCTCACAATCGTTTATTTGATACACACAGGCCAAACTGTTTTTTTAGATACATGTGAAAAAATTAATCACAAACATTTAACAACTTTCATTGAGAACCTGGATGATGGGTGAAACTCCTCCATTGCATTTATTGTTAAAATCGTCCATGTCAATCGTCCATACCATCGCACCACCAAGACCCAAGGACGTGGAAAATTGACACTTAAAATAGCATATGCAGTTGACATTAACAACTTTTAGTAGATTGTTATCATGTTGCGGTGCATGTTATATGCACTTACCTTTTCCCTGATACTATCTGGATCATCGTAGCCTACCCATTGATTATCTCTGTAGCCATAAGGGGCGCGATAATAATCATCTCTGACAATTGTCCAAGACTGCTGACACACCTGTTGAATAATACTGGAGATTTGCACTTGGACCCAAAAGACACACTTATACAAACTTAGATAAACTTAGGCAAACTTAGACTAGCTCACTTATACAAACTTAGACAGACTTAAACACAAATTGACAAACTTAGACACACTTACTGTATACAAACTTAGATAAACTTAGACAAACTTAGACACACTTATACAAAGTTAGAAAACTTAGGCAAAATTAGACTCAATTAGACAAACTTAAACACACTTCGACAAACCTAGATACCAGAAATTGAAGAAAAAGGCAAAATACTGAACAAAGCTTGCCTCATAGGAAGCCAAAACTCCAGCTGAAACAGTGTTGGGACCAGGATTGCCAGGACCTACTGTTGGGGCCCCAGGACCATGATTGCCAGGATCAGCAAGGGTGAAAGTTCGACCGTATGAAGCAGTACCTAAAATCAGTTTGTTTGCAGGTGCTCCGTTGTTCAACCAGGCACGAACAGAGTCATTCTGGAGAAGAAATAATAAACTTTTTCGTGAAATTGTTTGTACATTTACATGTATTCATGAGGGGAAATTGATTGGTGGTTACCACAGTTCTCATTATATCCTCAGCTGTTCCTCCTGGGGCAGCGTACAAAGGGGCATTGTGGCCAGCGACACCTTCCCAATCACCATGCATGTCGTAACACATCAAATTAACGAAATCCAAATATCTGGAAAATAAAAATCGGCTATAATACGGTACATGCCCTGTTGCTCCAGCATAGACACTATGGGAAAGTGGGCTTCTCCTATCAACTCGTTGACTGGCAGTGATTGCCTGCAGTGTAGGGCTGGTAAAAGTAAGAAATTATACTTTTAGGTTAATTTAAGTTAGGATAGTTTATGTCAAGATAAACAAAAAATTGGGGAAAGGTGAAAAAGCAAAAAAAAATGAAAAAAGCAGATTAAAGTATCTTAAAGTATCATTCTTGTCTTGTGTAGGGTTGAAATTTGCAAATTTTGTACACATTGAAGCAAGGAATATAATGAACTTGCATATCCATGCATTCTTATACATGTAATGTTGATATAAATTTATGGTAACTTACTCTGCTTTGGTGAAAATTACGGTAATGAAACTTACTTTATTGAAAATATCAACGTAATTTTGTTTTAGAAAAGAACTAGTGACTCCATACCTCTAATTAGATTTATACCTTGCCGATGACAATAACATAAATACTCACAACTTTATATTCATTTGCGTCTTTTACTATCTAAAAACGGGCAAATTTACGAAATTATATACTGAATTTGTAAAATTCAATGAATGTTTAATCAGAAATATCTATGTGAATTGGGAATCTAGTAAGAGTGGTATGTTATTTAAACAAATTTTGTCAAAAAAAAAAGCTCCAGGTCCAGCAAAAATTGTAAAATCCGGCATGATACACGGTACGTATCATAGATGGCGCTGGTATTTTTCATGTATTACCTGGCTATATTAGGAACGTCATATGCCAAATTGATGTAATATGTCTGAGGATTCACGGCTGCTGAAAGGATGTAATTTCTATCATCAAATGCAGTGCGAAGTTCCTAATTGTACAAAAATACACAAATTATGTCAACCCTTATCAAAAATTTAAAAATTCTTAAAACACGACAAAAAATAAATGTAATTTACGCTTAATAGCTGAACGAAGTTGGCAACATCCTGAGGCTGACCACCGTTAAGGGCTGGATATCTTTAAATATTTATATTTTGACATATTTAACGTAACCATAGTATTATGCATTTATAAACCATTTATTATTACCTGGTATGCTGTTATTTAACACTTCGTCATATTTGCAACGAAATTAAAAATTAACCTACTCCCAATCCACGTCCAGTCCAACGAAACCATACAGATATAAGTAATTGATTGCTGAATTAATGAAAGCCTGTCTGTAACTTGGATTAGCGGCCATGGTAGAAAATAATGCAGAAACTCCAGCAGTCCCACCCCCGACTGATAACATGGGCTTGAAATTTGGGTTGGTTTGAGCTAAACTAGTGAATCTTTGGTAGGCATCTGTAAATATAGGATTATGAAGGACGAATGTGCTCGTTCATTTGGCAATGGGACAAAATATGAATTTGCCAAAATTAATTTGAACATGAACATTTTAAGGATATTATACTCATTTATTTAACAATGGAACTAAATACAAATTTGCAAAAATGAATTTGAAATTCAACATTTTTAAGGATGTTATATTCATTTATTTGACAAAAGAACAAAATATGAATTTGCCAAAATGAATTTGAACATCATCATTTTTAAGGATTTTAATCATAGTATACTCATTTATTTGACAATGGAACAAAATACGAATTTGCCAAAATGAATTTGAAAATTAACATTTTTAAGGATATTATACTGATTTATTTGACAATGGGACAAAATATGAATTTGCCAAAATTAATTTGAAAATCAACATTTTTAAGGATATTATATTCATTTATTTGTCAGTGGAACAAAATATGAATTTGCCAAAATAAATTTGAACATCAATATTTTAAGGATTTTATACTCATTTATTTGACAATAGAAAAAAATATGAATTTGCCAAAATTAACTTACTTCCACCACTAGGCAAATCGTGTCCAGGATCTCCGGCTACCAGTTCGTAAGTTGAAGGGTCAATTGCAGCAAAAGCATAGAAGCCATGTGCTTAAATAAAATGGGAATTTCGAATATTTTATTTGCAATATGCATTATGAAATTTCATTCCAAATAAATATCAGATTAAAAAATATATCAGAAATATCCTGTATAATTCTAACGTTATGATAACTGAAATTACTTTGTTTACATACAAATGCACTTACTACATATGAATGGATCAATATTTTCAACATCAAAAGCCCCATCTCCTGGTCGTCCATAAACGCCACTGTTAAAATAGCAGCCTACTATCTTCGCATCATCTGTGAACATATTACAGGTAGACAAAATCATAGATGGAAACTTCATGAACATTTATACTGCGAATTTCAATGATAACTTACTGAAATGAACCAAAATTTGAATGACCGAAATCAACAATGTGCATGTGCATTCCTTCATAATTCCTGTTGAAATGAAACTATAGAAGGAAGTAAAATGAACAAAAAAAACATTACAAATACTCGGAAATGGCAACATTTTATACAAAGTTAAATACAGGGTCTTCAAAAATAAACACAAATATACGCAACCAAACTAGGCAAATTATAAAATTGTTCGGGTTTTTTTCTAACAGTTTACAATTTGTATCCGACTTTCAAGATTGTCAAAACCAGGACAAATTTGTAACATTACACATGAAAACAGATAAATTAAAGAATATTTTTATTACGAATTTCTTGATTAATTTGGGTTGATGGACTACACCCCCTACCACATGGTATTAAATTACCGACAGTAGGGTACTGAGTTGAATTGAATTGAATTGGATTGAATTTATAAACATAAACGACATTTCCGAAATGCATTACTACATGATTAACTTTCAAATGTATTACAATGATGTATGCATACCTACTTGACTGTCAGTATTAAAACTTCAGAACGTGATCTGTGAGAAACAGTCTGCCAAACCGGATTGATAAATCAATTAAACAGTCAGATAACTAATATCAGAAAATTCAAGGAAGAGATTACAGAGGATTAGATGGATAATAATGCTATATCAGCTTATAGAAACTAGTTTTCTGCTTCGCAGGTTACCATTTACTAATGACCTTGACGCTGTTAATACTTCGTCACCATGATTCACTCCATAATCCGTTCATAATCTCTTATATGGTCCGGGAAACCACGTGTGCAAAATGCAAAACTGTTGATTAACGAATCGGTCGTCATTAATAT